>DF359978.1:20941-43715 GCA_000787875.1 Solanum virginianum | reverse complement strand
TGCCCGTGGACGTAGCCGATGCATTGTCGGTGAACCACGTTAAATTCTGTGTTCGTTCTTGTTATTTTCTTTACGTTTATACGCATCTGTTCTAACAAATATAATTATAGACTAATAGCAAAAGACAATTGAATTATTTCAAATTTCATGCTAATCACAAGAACCCTAGAATTCTATAAAATCAATTATCTGAAGATATAGTTTTTTGGGAACTGAGTGACTGAAAGGATATCCATTAAAGAAATTCTGCGTACCTAGAATGAAAGCCCAAGCTTGAATTCCTGATTTGAAGTTATAAGATGAAAATACTTGAGAAGAGCCTTCAATGAAAAGAATCTGATTTCTGAATGTTAGAGAGTGAATAGGGAGGTTTTAGTTGACTAATTCCCTTTAATCCCACTTCAGATAGGCTAAAATAACATAATACAAGAATTAAAAGATAGAAAAGAATCAAAATGAGCCCGAAGGAAAACTAACTTTGATAGGTCTTGAGCCCATCTATAGTCCATGGTTCCATCTACGGACCATACATAACTCTCATTGAAGTCACATTAAATGTTGAGTTTCTGAAGTTTAACCTACGAAACCTTAAACTAAAGTTCTAAGTTCCAAGTGTTTGATCTACGAATTCATTTACAACCTATAAAATAATTTGCAACCCATGGTTTGAGTTCGTAAATCACAATTTGATTCAATTTCTTAAGATAAAAAGTTATACATTAGCAAAACGTAGGAGAAATGCTGGATATATAAGTGTGTCTTATCTAATAGTGATGCGTTTTAAAGCCATACGAGTCTAGGCTCAAAGCAAACAATATCACTAATGGCCAAACTCAAAGCAAACAATATCACTAACAGGCTAAGTCGTTACAAATGGTATAAGAATTACTCTTGTTTCAGCTTATGAATGTGGGACAAAGTTTAACTACATTTAGACAAATCCTGATAATGCGAGGTAAACCTCAGTGCTAAATCTAAATGAATCTCATGTAGTAAGAAAAACCTCAAGCAAAATGCTAAACCATAAAACGAGTAACTTAAGAACCCTTCTTAAGATAAGAAGTTCAATATCGATAAAACACACGAGAAATGCTGAAATATAACTAAACAACTAACAACGCATTGTAAAATCAGGCTTGTCCTAATCCAAAGTAGACAATATCACTAATAGATTATACGGTTAAACAAAACTATTGGGTTGATCTACTGATCCCATCCAAAGTCTATGATTCCATTTACAGCCCATAAATAGAGTCCTAAATCTCAAACAATTCTGCAGACTTAAACTTGGGAACTTATGAGGCAGTACACCTAACTTGAGGGAAGACGTTGAACAGTTGGTTAAATCTGCAGTTTTATAGTGTACAACTGCGAATCAGTATTAACCAATTAGTTAAATTAACAATCACACCCATATATGTCACGGGAGTTACCAGTTTGTAATCGTAAATCGTTCTCGTCATTTTAGGCTTCCGTTACAATGCAATTCTCACTTCACTAGTACTCCATTCTCTAGACTTAACTTTCTCTTCACACCTACCTCCATAAAACACTTCACCCTAATCTGATATTTCCTAAATAATGTGTACATGAAACCAGATTTAATCGTGAAAGACCTACCTACTTTTGAGTAACATTTTCCTTCTCTTTTGGTTGGCCATTAAGATCAGTAGAACAGAAATTGGTAATTAGAAATTCATGAAGGCGCAAGTAAGACATCAATATAATCTACCGCTAGAATTATTTCTCACACAGAACAGACTTCTTTTTTCTTTAATTGAGGGAAGGGAAAGGCATAACAAGGAAGAGAATTACAACGTGAGAAATCGAATCCTCACCAACAAAGTGAGAGCTCAAATAACCAATCGAACTATTAAAATTTCCCCAGACTTCGTTAGGTATTTTGGCCGCTCTCAATTACATGACCATAATTTGGTATTTTGGCCGCTCAGTTACATGACCATAATTTGGAAGGCGCCACGAATATACCGGAATACTACTTGGACTTACTTTGCCATCACACATATTCAAATCTTGTTGATGCCTTCTAATTTTTACAATGGTATTTGCTGAGACATAAAATGTAACATATTACTCAAAAAATTAGAAATAGCGAATGTCGAAGAGATGCTAAATTAGAGCTTACAGAGCTTGGGTTTCTTCTGCTTCTCTTTAAAGAGTTCGTTTGATAGAACTACTGTCACATCCAAGATTCCATGCTAGAAGTTAAATGAATTATAATTGAAAAAAAGAACATGGACTAGAACGTCTCCAAATGAAAGAAACACGCATATTACATTCTGACTACAACTTATTTATAGATACAAAAGCCAAAGTGTAACACAGAACCATCGAGATTGTAAGATCAACCAAGTTACGGACAAGGCAAGGAGGACCGTAAAAAGCTCTAGATAGAGAGTTTATGGACTCCGTATGAGAGGACTTCTACCCATTCACCCAGAGTTTAGACATTCGATGTAGATACTACATAGTTGGTTCTCATCCTTCACCTTCGAAACCACAAGAATCCTTAGTTAGAATGGGATTCTAAATGTTCAGTCCAATTGCATGCTCTCATCACTGGGAACACTTCACAAAGTAACACATACTTATTCAATGGCGAGTGCACAATGGAAATAGTGCCGATGGAAAATGGCCACCCAATCCTTGGTAGACCTGTATAACTAGCACATGTTTTAAACGGAATCCACATTGATACCAGAAAGATCTTTATTTATTTGTGGTATCGATACCAAAAAGAACTAATTGCTGGCTCACTGACTAGGTTAGATCTGTACAAGATTAGTCCTTCAGAACACACAAAGCAAATTCTTCGATGCAAAAACTTATCGAGAATCAGCTGGCCTGGGAAAAGGGGCAACTATTTCTGCCCAATATGGTTTTTTTAAAAAAAGAAGAAATTAGTGACACCAAAACATCGTCCAAACTCAACATCTCTAGTTTTCTCCTCTTCATCTGACCAGGAAGTTTCTGAAAATACCATAATCTGCATCCCATATCTCAAGCAATGATAGAACCATATTTCTTGAATTGCATCTGGTAGCATCTTTCAGCTGCATAACGTTCAAGCCCCAAGTTCAGAATCCAAGTCTATGAACGCTAGGTCATCCAAACTAAAATTAAGATCTTCTTGCCGGCCTGGTTTCAGAAAATCAAAGCCATAGTCAACTGTCATAGGAGCCTGATGCACTGCATTCTGTGGCTCACATGGCAAATTTAGTACCAGTTGGTTGTCATGGGAATATTGCTTTCCATCTGAACTGAATTGTTTGGTGGAAACTGGAGCTGGATCACTAGCCGGAGCAGAATCTAACATGCCCAGTAGCTCTTCTACATCAAACATCTCATCCCAATTTAAGTTGTCTGGACAATCCCATTCAGACTTGAGCATATCTTGATCAATACTTGCAGGTCCGTCTTTAGCTTCAGTAGTTGCCATTTCTCCAGGCAGCCCCGCAGTCTCATTCTTGGCTTCCTCTTTCACTGAACTCAACCGCGTACCAAGAGCAGTTGTTGCACCATCTGCACTTTTGATTTCATCAGCTGGACATACCTCGTCGAAACTGGAAGCAACGGTGCAATCAGATGCAGATGTAGTTGCCCAGGAAGCAGAATCATCCCTAGAAGACTCTCTCGAGGAAGGGTATTTTGGAAGATTAAGCCTTGCGCAAGGACCATACATAGCTCTAGCAGCTTCATCATATGCTAGAGCAGCTTCAATTGCTGTGCCAAATGTACCCAACCAGAGCCTATTGCCTCTATTAGGTTCCCTAATCTCAGCAACCCATTTACCCCATGTCCTCTGTCTAACACCTCTGTAATTACACTGCGAATTTTCAGGTCCTCCTTTGCCTTTCATACACCCCTTCTTTGAACCTTTGGCAGGAGCTTTACGCATTCGCTTCCCTTCATCATCAACACTATCTAGTTTCTGATTATACTCTTTCCATTTAGCTAGTGTTTCTTCCACATTCTTTGTTCCATCCCGTCTACTCCTTGATTTCCTCTTTCGGCGATAATCCAGGGGCAGAGAATCCATATTAGCACCTTGATCCACAATAGCCATCTTATCTGTAAATGTTCATTACATACAAAATAAGCTGGCAAAAATGTATCATTTTACTCGCAACAACTTAGTTCTTTCATTTTTTTTAGACCCTAATTACCTACGTTTTAGAATTAATTATACAATCCTAAAAAATGATACTCATCACTTTCCCTTAAAACAGAAGTACGAAATCCTAAATCAGAAAATTAAGAACAACATAACAATTCAATTCAAGAAGTTTGGAATAATAAAAATCCAGAAAAGAAAGGGACTAAGTAGATAACACAAAACAAGACCCAAGAAAAGAAAGACTGATCCAACCCAATTAATCACCTTTTTTTAACGTAGACAAATTAAAAGTTTGAAACAGAAGAATCAAAGAATACACAAAGTATAATGGCGCCTATTATAACACACATAAAAAAAAGGAGATTAGCCTACATACCTCTTTTGTTCTGTGTTTCTTGTTATGGATGGTTCAAATTGGTGGATTTGTTCTTTTGTATTTTTTAGTTTTGTCCTGTGATAAAAACTTTGTACGCGATGATGAGAATCAGAAATCCATTAGTAAAAAGGCTACTTGAATATTTATAGCCTTCTCCAGATATTTCTAGTATATCGCTTATCCCTCAGTAGGGTGACGTGGCAATCGCTTAGTCGAGTCGTGGCTCTTGGGATGCCGCGGGATTTAGCACGTGTCACCTTGAAGCTTCGCGAACCACTCGTTCGACACTTTCCCTAAGTTTCCTATTTTGCCCTCTCAGGATATCCTAATAACCTCAATAAATCAACTTAATTTCCTTTATGCCCTCGGTTCGCGATTGGTCTAAATCAATTTACTAGGGGGCCTAAACTTAGTACCAAACTAACGGGGCCACCAGTTTTCCAACTTGCAAGTAGATAGATGCTTCTAATTTCATATATCAAGTTGGCACATTTTATTAAACTAAGAAAATTTGACTAGTTTAAATTTGTGTGGTTTAAAATTTTATTTGAGAAAAAAAAATATTTTTTATTAAAGATGTTTTTTATCATTATCTATGACTCTAATTTGAGATTGTTGATAATAACTAAAACATCAAATTAGTACTCTCTCTATCAATCTTTATTTATTCATTATATTTAAAACAGATGTCTAATAATATATATTCGACTTATGAAATCAAGATAATTTTATATTTGATTCTTAATTTATGCTCATCATTAATTATACTCATTTGCCTATTAAATTTTTTAAAATATTATATTTATTATATTAAAAAGTGATATGATAAAATTATCCTTCAATTTATAAATTTCTTAAGAAATGTATAAAGTTAATATAGATGATATTGTTGGACCGCGAGAATATAAATTGCGCATGTCTAAAAAGTTGGCACGAAATAATTGTTTCACGCGTTTTTTGAGTTAATAAATTTAGCATCATATCACCTACTCTATAAATTAGAGAGTAAAAACAGAAAATAATGTTTCCCTTTCTCTTAATTATTTCCCTAAATCTCTCTATTCTCTATTAGCACCATAAATCTCTCAAAATAGATAAAAGCTGCACGCAATAACTTTCAAAAGAAGTAACTATTAAACTTAAATCGAATATTATATGTATACAGTCAATAGTATATTTGGAAAATTGACTATATCATTTATGTATACATTTGAAGGAATTTGGTTGTATGCAATTAAACTACTTAAATAGATAGCAGGTCGGTATATATTTGCTTAAGCAGCTTGAAGATATATTCGTAATGTAGATAAGTTATTCAAACAGATAGCAGGTCGACATGCATGCTTGAGCAGCTTGAGGGTACATTCATAATTTTCATGATTCTTCTATTTTAATTTGTTTGTCTTTTAATCATGATAATTAATGTATAAAATATTTCTAAAAATCATGTTACATAAGAGTATAAAAGATACCATAAATAATTGACAACATAAAATATTTTTTAAGCAAATAAAAAAATTACTTTATTATTGAGATTAATCTATCGACATCACACAAAATGAAACAATAGAAGTAACATGCAACAAAAATGTGATTGATTATTAAAATTAATCTATTGACGTCAAATAAAATAGAACATTAAAGGTAACATGCATTATTTAATTAGAAAATTACGTAAAAAGTATTGTAAATCTAAATATTTGACAATAGGAATATATCTACATGTAAAAATTTAAAAAAATGTTATAAATCACAAGAATTAACAACTTAGAATATTTAAAACGTAATATAAATCGCAGTAATTGAAAAATCAAAAATCAAAAGACATAAAGATAAAAAATTAACTTTCGAAATTTTAGTAGAGCCACATGAATTGGGACAAAAGGAGTAACATATATTATTTAAAAATTACGTAAAATAGTACTATAAGTCACAATATTAATAATTTAAAACATTTAAAAATTATATTAAAATTTCAATCAACTCTCTAAATTCTATTTATGTCACTTAAATTAAAATAAAAAATAACAGATATTGGGCCCGTGTTAGCATGGACACCGATGTCTAGTAACTCTATAAATTATAGTGCTTGTGTTTCATAATTAATGTAGTCTATAATAAATTTCAAGTTATACTTACAATACATGAACATTGATTTTCGTGTCTGTTAATATATATATATATATACAGATATATGTATACATACGCGCGCGCGCGTCTGTATTACGTTAAAAGCATGAACTTGCTAATTTAAATGTTAAATTACTAAAATCTCCCTCTAAATTGACTAAATACCTATATAATTTTAATTTTTCTAATTTTTTGAAATACTATATAAACCATTTTTTAAAAAAAAATAATAATAAAAGAATAGCCACCAAAACAACTATATTTCCTGTTGATTATGTGCGAACAGTTTTCATAGACACCTCTTTCCAAAAGTCCTTGAATATACATTTTTCTACCAATAATTGCCCCTTTTTGCTTGATTCTCTTTAAATATTAAATTTTTCATTGCCATTTTTCACCAATTTTAATAAAGTACATGATACCTTACATTCCTTCGAATAATTGTCTTCTTCTTCTTTAAGTCATTTTCTATGCACAACTTTTCTGTCTTTCTCTTGATGCTTGAATTTATGCATAGCGACAATTTCGTCAATCTAATCAAACTCCATCATTATATCCTTGACAATACTTAAATTGTAGTAAGTTTGCATATATTTACCTAAGAACTTTGTATTATAGAAACTTCTCATGTTACTCCTAACCCTTTTTCTGAAATAATTTCTAAATAAAGGTTCTTTATTTTGTTGCTAAAAGGTACATTTGCTTTTAGATAACTTGCACCTATTTTACATGGTCTATTACTTCTTTTGTTTCTCACATAATTGTGCGTCATTAATATGATCACCATGGATGTGCAACTGCATACTACTTTATATTGAGTAACAAATTTACATGAATAGACAAGACTAAAACGGCCCAAAGATCTCCTGCCTCCCTATTATCTTTACACAACATTTTCATTTTTTGTTAAATCATCAAGTTTTATTTATTTTTTTTTACTTTTGAGCAACCATATAAAGGGCATAACTTAAAATTTTATTTTCTTACCCAGTGACCATATACAGGACCATCTTAAGCACTAGGCTACTAGAGCATTGCTTAGGGCCCTATAATTTTGGGAGCCCCCATTTTTAAAAAAAGTATTTATGCATATTATTTTAAAAAATTATATTTTTTTTTAAAAAAAACATCCGCCAGTATTCCTCACTTTCCCAAGGAAATGGAATAAGTCCTCAAGCATGCAGTAGGTCGACATGCCTGCTTGCTTGAGCAGCTTGAGGGTACATTCATAATTTTCTTATGGTTCTTCTGTTTTAATTTGTCTTTTTTTTTGTGTTAAAAATGTTATTAATCATAATAATTAATGACTTAAAATATTTTTAAAAAACATGTTCTACAAGAGCATAAAAGATACCATAAAATAATTGACAACTTAAAATATTTTTAAAATAAATAAAAATTTTAATTTATTATTGAGATTAATCCGTCGACATCACATAAAGTGAAACAAAAGAAGAACCAGGCAACAAAAATTCGATTGATTATTAAAATTAATCTACGACGTCACATAAAATGGAACAAAAAAGGTAGCATGTATTATTTAATTAGAAAATTACGTAAAAAGTATTGTAAATCTAGATATTTGACAATAGAAATATATCTACATATAAAAATTTTAAAAATGCTATAAATCATAAGAATTAACAACTTAGCATATTTAAAAGCGTAATGTACATCACAGAAATTGAAAAATTAAAAATCAAAAGACATAAAAAAAAATTTGACTTCGAACTTTTAGTAGTGCCACCTGAATTGGGACAAAAGGAGTAACATATATTATTTAAAAATTAGGTAAAATCATACTATAAGTCACAATATTAATAATTTAAAACATTTAAAAATTATACTAAAATTTTAATTAACTCTCTAAATTCTATTTATGTCACTTAAATTAAAATTAAAAAATAACAGATATTGGGCCCGTGCTAGCATGGACACCGATGTCTAGTTACTCTATAAATTACACTGCTAGTGTTTCATAATTAATATAGTCTCTAATAAATTTCAAGTTATACTTACAATACATGAACATTAATTTTCAAGTCTGTTTATATATATATATATATATATATATATATATATATATATATATATATGTGTGTGTGTGTGTGTGTGTGTGTGTGTGTGTGTGTGTGTGTGTGTGTTTTACGACCCGGATCTAGGATCTAGGGGTGACATGGCGAATAAAAACCCAAGAGTCCACAAACAAGCCTCATAGTATCCATATTCACATCATCGGTTCGGAAGCGTATAAAAGATAGTAAACACATAGTTCTAAAGGATGGGATAGTAGGATTCACGCAATAGGGATGTCATAGAGATAGGGATTAACATGGATTCATATAACTCATAGCACATAAAGACTAAGGGGCTGGTAAATATCACTCACTCTATGGGGGAAATACGTGGCTTAGGATCTTCCATATTTTCATATCATAATACACATAATCAATTCATAATAACCATATCCAGTAGATAACCATAGCCATAAGTATAATCTCTGAATACAATCGTACAAGAGTCTACAAGATGTCCAACAATACCTCTAGTCATAGAATAGAACGGGGGCAAAGACATATCTCGAGCTCACCCTCAGAGTAAAATAGAATATAAGCGGAAGCAAAATAAGGTAGATAAGTGGTGGCTTATCCTTGTAAGATAGGACTCACCACAACACTTTCTCAACTCCGAACTAGCCGTCAAATGGTGGATGAATGTAGTCTCTTGTCCCTACATGATTAGATCATGTAAGCAAAAAGTATGCGTTAGTACGTTTGAATGTTCTAAGTATGTGGACATGCAATGCATATGACTTATCAAAAATGTATTCAATATGAGATGACAAGGCACATACATAGAATAAAGTATATAACAAAGAAGCGTCATATATGATATGCCATGAAATCTAAGATGCATGAAATGCTATAATGCTCATATATAGTAGGGATGTGATCATAACCAACATCTCAAACTGATGCAAGCTATTACATGAATTTGCCAGATATAGACCTCCCATCGAGTGAGAGAAGATTACTTTCCAAAGATAGTCTATACCATACCTTATGATCCGGTGATTTCGATGTGATGACCACCTTCCTTAAGACCTAATTATTTCAAAAGGATTTCCATATAATATCATATCATATCAAATGTGTAACCGTTCCTTACGACCTAGTCATTTTGGTAATGACTACCATATACTTATGCTGACACATAGTTCAAGGAAGGAAGAGGACCCTTAGGGATAGCCTTGATGCCCCCAATCCATTCGGTGCTAAGTCCTCATCCCATAAAAATACCTATACATATACATGCTTTCAAAAGAGGCACAAGTCATTGCAAATTATTTTAATGCATACTTGGGCTTAAAAGCCAAACATTCTTCATAATCATTCATACTAGGGCTAAAAAGCCAAATCATAATTCAATCCATACTTTTCATGCATAAGAATGGATCATTCATTTATAACAATATGGTGCAAACACCCAATATGCTCAAAGAGCCAACAACAACAGACACTCATTTGATCATATTCTTGTCATAAACATTTTCATAAACATATGTGGGCTTAACCCACCGAATTATTTTCATCAAAATTTCAATGCTCATGAATGCATATGCCATGAATGATATGAGAATAACATTGAAATCAACATTTCAATATGAAATTCAAGTAAATCATAAGTAAAATCCAAATTCAAATCACAATTTACATTACCCAATCCTAAATCAAACTTTAAAGAGACCAGACATATCCAAATCTTCACAATATTCATGCAATTAACCATATTAGGGACTAAATCACTTTAAAATCAATAATAAAATATAACTCATATCTCAATTGAACCAAATAAATAATAATCTTAAAAATTCATAATTAAAGTAAGCCTAATTTCATGAAAAATCAAAGTAAAAGAGTTTGGGGTCTTTAATTTGGTTGCAAGGGAACATGAATCAATTCGACATACCTTTAGTTCACCAAGAAGAAATAAGAAGAATTTGATGAAGAAAAGAGCATTTCCTTAATTCCCAAGCTAAGCTTTCACTATAGTCTTTGAGAGCAGTTCTTAAGAGGGAGTTTGAATATAATTCTAAGTGTGAGAATAAATTTGAATCAGATAAGAAGAGTATAGGTCATTTGAATGTCTTTAGATAGAATAAAAAGTCACAAAAGACCATTAGGAGTAGCCAAAATTACAAGAACGTCATTAATGAAACGGAAATAAAAATTGTTGCTAGGGGTCCCGTACAAGGGTCATATGGTATGTATAAAGGCACATGGACCGTATACCCTTCCGCGAAGCCATCCTTAGAAAATTTCTCACTGACAAACTTCCGAGATGGTGATTCTACTTAGAAAATTTTCATACTAACGCCAATACAGAGGGCCTCATGGCCCGTGAAGAGGTAAATGGTACGTGAGAGGTTCATGTGGTGCAAGCCTTAGCAAAAAATGTGGTTTTCTAGGCCAAGGACACTTCACACAAGCCTCCACATGGTCTATAAAGTGCCACATGGACCATGTTAGGTTCATGTGGTGCATCCTTGGTCATAATTCCAAGTTAAGGCAAACACTTGATACATAAGGACAAGGGTCACCTCAAGGCCCCTCCACACGACTCATAGTGAGCCACATAGCCCGTGGAGGTGCCCATGAGGCATCACCTTGGTCAGAAACTTTTTGGAACCAAATTCTAATCCCATTAAGTTCATACCACATCCGAGTCCTTATATCATCTCCCCTTTGGGAACATTCATCCTCGAATGTGCTAGAACAAGGCTTGAAAGCCTTGACGTAGAACATGGAACATCCAAACACAAGATACAATGCATATTTCATCACTTGAAAATCATAAAGTCATTAAAACTCACATCCACATCTTTAAATCATTCAAAATATTTTTAAATCACTATCGTGCACATGAATGCATGTCATGACATAAAACTCAAGAGTGAAAGAATTAGGACCACTTGGAATAGGAAGAACCTAAAACCTTAGGCTTGAGTTGATTACAAAAGATTGGGATATCGCTTCATCATGTCCAAATCCACCTCCTGTGTAGCACTCTCTACTTATTGATTTCTCCAAAGCACCTTAACCGAAGCCACATCCTTGTTGCAAAGCCACTTTACTTTCCTATCCAAAATCTCAACTAGGACTTCCTCATAAGAAAAGTTCTCTGCAACCTCAACACCTTCCAAATGCATAATAGTACTAGAATCACTAATGAATATCCTTAACATTGACACATGAAAAACTAATGTCGCTCAAGTTACACCTCCTCTTTGAGGATAAAGTGGTTATTATCAAGAAACAGAACCTAATCAATGTTAGGGTCGAACCCAAGGGAATATTGTAAATTTAGAAGAATTCAATTGATGAAATTTGAGTGATTAACCAACTTATCTCCTCAAAGGGCAGGGGTTTAATAATAACAAGTAAAGAGTAATCCTAATCTAACACAAGTGTTTAAACAATATGGAGAGAAACTAGGGTATTGTGTTCCCCATGATTCCTTAACTCAATATCACCGAATAACCTAATTCCTTTTTAGTTTGTAACATGCAGGACGGTAAGTTAAGTTCACCAAACCCTTTGGTCTAGGTGAGAATTGGCCTATCTCCGCAGTGTGAAATTACTAACCCTTACCTATTTGTCCTAGTACAACCTCCTCTTGGCTCGATTCGGTTGATTAGATGAGAAGACATCAATTGAATCCTGTTAATTAATCTATCCATAGTGGACATTCCTAACCATTACCTATAAGTCCTAGTACAACCTCCCTTGACCGAGTTTGGTTGATTAGACAAGGACACATCAATTGAATCCTGTTAATTAATCTCATTTCCTATTCATTACTACCTTGGTCCAGTTAGTAACACTAGGTGGGTTCTAATGTTGGCCACCATTAGAAAACATGCAAAACGAAGAGAGTTAATTAATAGATGTATGCACACTTTTTAAGAATTATGAATTATCCAATTTTACCTTGTTAGTTCTTCATAGTTCCCACAACATTAGTTATAGATTTAGCTACTCATATTTGTATAGATGCAACACTTATGAATTCGAATAACATAGTAGAGCACTTACACTAAGGAATTAAGCACAAGTAATTCCAAGCTTCAATGAGAATCACAAGAATGTAATTAGAAGATCAAATCAAAGTGTACAAGTGTTTATAAAAACTCTCCAATGTTTTCTCTACTCTATCTCACTATTTTTCTGTCAACTGTTCTAACTCTCTCAGAAAAATAACCTAAAAACCTATTTATAATGACTAAAATACAAGTCTTGAACAAAATAGGATAACTAGATCAACACATTTCATGAACTGCTTTACAGACTGTATTGTGTTCTACGGCTCATAATCGGGCTTCCATAATATGTTTTTGCAAATCTGGACTTGTGCTCTACAATACCTCTCTACGGTCTGTAGGGGGTTTCATTTGATGAAACTTCAGAAAGTCCTCCTTCTCTAATCCTCAGGGCATGAGACTTGATATACGACTCGTAAAATAGTTCACAACCCATCTACATGTTCGTAGAAAAAACTTTAGAAAATTGTCCCCTCACTAGAATTGTACACAAAACCTCCTTCCAGGCCGTGGATGCTCTATGACCCATAAAGGGTCTCGTACATCCTCAAAATCAGCAACTTCTGCATGATCTTCCCAAAATTAATGCCAACACTAAAATCCTGCAAAGCAAACACAAAAACATATAAAACCCATAAATATCGCATTGTGAATACACAAAATTCCAGGTGTTAGACATCAAAAGTACTTTATTTTGACAGCATATAAAAAATCGGGTGAATAGAATTCAAATCCGAAGGCAAATACAATCCATAAGCCATATTCCCAATTTGCTCAATAATCTCATATGGACCTACATACCAGGGACTCAACTTTCCCTTCTTACCAAAATGCATTACACCCTTAACGGGTAAGACCTTCACATACACCCAATCACCAATATAAAACTCAAGATCCCTTTTCCTAATATCTGAATAAGACTTTTGGTGACTTTGAGCTGTCTTCAACCTTTCCTTAACCATTTTCACCTTCTCTTTAGCCTCCAATACTAAATCCTAGCCAATCAAAGCCATCTCTCTAAACTCAAACCAACCTACTAGTGATCTACATCTCCTACCATAAAAACCTCAAATGAAGTCATACCAATGCTAGCATGAAAGCTATTGTTATAAGAAAACTTGATGAGTGGTAGATGATCATCCCAATTACCCTTGAACTCTGACACACAAGCCCTCAGCATGTCCTCCAAAGTTTGAATTTTCCTCTTGGCTTATCCATCGATTTGAGGATGAAAAATGGTACTTAACTTCACCTTGGTGCCAGGTCCTCTTTGAAACGACCTCCAAAAGTGAGATGTAAATTGGGTGCCATGATCTAATATGATAGACCTAGGCACACCATGCAATCTTACCAACTCTTTGATGTACAACCTTGTATAATCTTCGGCACTAATGGTAGTCTTTACCAGTAGAAAATGAGCCGATTTATTCATCCGATCAACAATAACCCATATTGAATCAAATTGATTTTGAGTTTGGGACAAATTAACCACAAAATCCATGTTCACATCTTCCCATTTCTAAGTAGGAATCTCAATATCTGGAGTCAAACCACTAGGACTTTGATGTTCTACCTTCACTTGTTGATAATTAGGACATTCAGATATAAACTTGGCTATATCTTTCTGCATTCCATGCCACTAATACACTTCCCTCATGTCCCGATACATTTTGGTAGATCCCTGGTGAATAGAATAATGAGAGTTATAGGCTTCCCTCATAATCACACCTCCTAAGATCATCAACATCCAGGACATACAAATAGTCTTGATATTGAAACACACTATCTCCCGCTTGGGATAAAACCTCTATCATATTTTCGGCAACCAACTTCTTCCTCTCAATCAAAGATGGATCTAAATCTTGCTTAGCCTTGACATCAACAACCAGAGAAGATTCAACCTCATTCTAAATATGAATACCACCATCATTAAAGTTGGCCAACCTAACACCCAACCTAGCTAAATGGTGAACATCTTTTTCCAACTCCTTCTTCCCTTTGTCAACATGGGCTAGGCTTCCCATAGATAACCTACTAAGAGCATCGGCTATAATATTTGTCTTGCCGAGATAATATTACACACTCATATCATAGTCCTTAAGGAGTTCTAACCACCTTCTTTACCTCAAATTAAGACCCCTTTGGGTGAACATATATTGCAAACTCTTGTGGTTAGTGAAAACATCCATATGAATTCCATACAAATAATGTCTCCAAATTTCCAAAGCAAACACCACCGCCACTAACTTAAGATCATGAGTCGGGTAATTATGCCCGTGTACATTCAATTACCTTGATGCATAAGCTATTACCTTACTACGTTGCATAAGCACACAACCTAACCCAATACGAGAAGCATCATAATATAGCGCAAACCCATCTAAGCCATTTGGTAGAGTCAATACAAGAGCTGATGTAAGTTGATCCTTCAAAGTCTTAAAACTCTTCTCACATTCATCCAACCATACAAACTTGGCCTTCTTTTGAGTCAACTTGGTCAGTGGAGATGCAATAGATGAAAAACCTTCAACAAATTTTCTATAATAACCAACCAACCTACGAAGTTTCGAATATCCGAAGGGGTCAGTGGTCTAGGCCAATTCTTCATAGCCTTAATCTTCTTTGGGTCAACCTTAATACTATTCTTGGACACCAAATGACTGAGAAAAGCTACTTCACCCAATCAAACTCACATTCACTAAATTTAGCATACAATTGCTTCTCCTTCAAAGTCTGAAGAACCAACCTCAAATGATCCATATGCTCCCTCACACTTCACGAATAAATACGAATATCATCGATGAAAACAATCACAAAACTTGCAAGAAATCAGCCAGAGGATTAGTCAAGCCAAACTACATCACCTTAAATTTGAAATGTCTATATCTAGTTCAAAAAGCCACTTTGAGGATGTCACACTACCTAACCTTCAATTGATGATAACCAGAGCGAAGGTCAATCTTTGAGAAATTGGTGGCCCCTTGAAGTTGATCAAACAAGTCGTCGATCCTTGGCAATGATTATTTATTTTTAATGGTTACCTTATTCAATTGCCTATAATCAATGCATATCCAAAAAGATCCATCTTTCTTTCTTACAAATAACACTAGAGCATCCCATGGAGATATACTTGGCCTAATGAAACCTTTCTCCAACAAGTCTTCCAATTGATCGTTCAACTCTTTCAAATTAGTTGGTGTCATACGATAAGGAGGAATAGAGATAGGTTGAGTATTCGAGAGAAGATATATGCCAAATTCTACTTCCCTTTCAGGAGGAATACCGAGAAAATCTTTGGGAAACACATCCAAAAACTCATTCACCATCAGGACCAATTCAAGAGTAGGTGACTCAGATTTCAAATCTTTGACCCTTACATTATTATAAATATACCCCTTTGAATTCATCTTTTGGCCCTTGATGTAGGAAATAAACCAACTTTTAATAGTGGAGTCACTACCCTTCTATTCAAGGATGGGCTCATCCGAAAATTGGAACTTAACCTTCCGGGTTCTATCATCTATAGAAGCATATGAAACCTGCAACCAATCCATCCGGAGAATAACATTAAAAATCAAATATCTCAAGTTCCACAAGATCACATGTGAAGACCTTATGCAAAATAGAGACAAGACAACCTCGATAAACTCTTCAGGTGGCAACAACAGATTCACCCATTGGGAGTATAAACTGAAAAGGGCTCCCTCAGAATTTCAGGGCTCAAACTAAACTTAACAACCAAAAGAGGAGTCACAAAAAATAAATTTTCACCTGGATTAAGCAAAGCAAAAGCATTAAAATCAAAGACTTTTAACATACCAGTCATAATATTCGGAGTCTCCTCAACTTCCAAATGAGCATGCAAAGCATAGAACTTCTTGTGCCTGGGGGCACCACCTTGTGGAACTCTTTGTTGGACTTGATCACCTTGGGCCACCTGACCCTAACCCTTCTGAGCAACTTTAGGACAATCAACAACCTTGTGGTTCTTATCACGACACCCATAGCATGCACCCAACTATTTCCAAGAAGCACCCACGTGATTATTTCCACACTTCTCACACCAGGGAAATAATGGCTCACCACTAATCGATGCTTTGAGAGGAGGCATACTAGTATTGGCAACCCTTGCATTAGAAACTAGGCCCTCTTGGAAGCTACCATAACCACCACCCTTGGAGTTGGAGAATTCACAATCATAACGGGCCCTCTTAGAATCATGCACCCTCTTCTCCTTGAGTTTTTCTCCCTCAATCTGTTTAGTTTATGTCATGAGTCTAAAGATGTCCATATCACAAATAAGAGTAGCCGTACGACATTCCTTCATAACCAAATTGGAGATAGCAGAAATAAACTTTTGCATTCTTACACGGGGATCAACCACAAACATAGAAACATATTTTGAGAGCTTAGTAAACTTCAGGGAATAGTCCCTCACACTCATACCATACTGTTTGAGGTTGATCAATTCTATCATCTTAGCTTTCCTAAGTTCAAGAGGGAAGAAATGATCCAGAAAGGCATATTTGAACTCTTCCCAATTAACTCCATCACCACATACCCTCTCCTTCAACCATTGAGTGTACCACACTTGAGCCACATCCTTCAACTGATTAACTTAGCCTTCTCCTCAAAAGTCAACCCCATAATAGTCAACACCTTAGAGATCTCATCAATGAACTTTTAAGCATCCTCATCAACCTTTGACCCATAGACCCTGGAGGATTCATCTGAGTAAAATCTCTCACTCTAGAAGCCAGAGTGGGATCACGAAAAGAAAGATTGGTCTATGTAGCCTAAGTAGTCACCACTTGGGCAAGCATAGTAATATCAGTACCAAATTCACCATTTGACCAGCTCTTCCATAGGCCCTTGAGGAACTTAGTTCTCATGAATTGGGGACTATATGGGTAAGGGAGCTCTTCGTGAAGGCATCTTCTGTAATATAGAAACGAAATCATTAGGATTAGGAAACCTTAATATACGATCCAAAGCAAACATAAGACATGAAAAAATAAGATAATTCCAAGAACGCCATCATAGCCTCCCACTCATAGGAATGGTGCACTTCACATCCATGAATAGGACTCTACTAAATGTGATATGCTGGACTCCGTAGCTCATTTATAAATCTAATGCTCTAATACCAAGCTTGTCACGACCCGGACCCAAGGCCTAGGGGTGACATAACAAATGAGAAATCGAGAGTCCACAAACAAGTTTCATAATATCCATATTCGCATCATCAATTTAAAAACATATAAAAGATAGTAAAGACATAGTTCTAAGGGATAGGAGAGTAGAACTCACGCTATGGGGATGTCGTAAGGATAGGGATTAACATAGATTCACATAACATATAACACATAAAGACTAAGGGGTAGGTAAATATGACTCACTCTATGAGGGCAATACAGGGCTTAAGATCTTCCACATTTTCATATCATAATACACATTATCAATTCATAATAACCATATCTAATAAATAACCATAGCCATAAGCATAATCTCCGAATACAACACATAACATATATCTGTATAAAAGTCTACACAATGTCCAAGAATGCCTCTAGTGATAGAATAGGATGGGGCCAAGACATATCCTAAGCTCACCCTTAAAGTAAAATAGAACATAATCGGAAAAAAATAAGGTAGATAGATGGTGGCTTGTCCTTGGAAGATAGCACTCACCAAACACTTTCAATTCCGAATTAGTCATCAAATGGTGGATGAATGTAGTCTCCGGTCCCTATATGGTTGGATCATGTAGGCAAAAATTATGCATCAGTATATTTAAATGTACTAAGTATGCAAGCATGCAATGCAAATGACTTATCAAACCTACATTTAATGTTAGATGACAAGGGCATATATACAGAATGAAGTATATAACAAAGAAAAGTATTATACGATATGCCATAAAATCCGTAATACATGAAATGCTATAATCCTCATATATAGTATGGATGTGACCATAACCGACATCTCAAACTCATGTGAGCTATTACATGAATTTGCCAGATGTAGACCTCCCATCGGGTGACAGAAGATTACTTGCAAAGGTAATCTTCACCAAACCTTATAACACGGTCATTTCAAAAGGATTTCCATATCATATCATATCAAATGTGTAACCATTTCTTATGATTCAGCCATTTTAATAATGGCTACTATATACCTATGTTGGCATATAGTACAAGGAAAGGGAGAGGACTCTTGGGAATAACCCTGCGCCCCTAATCCATTTGGTGCTAAGTCATCATCCCACAAGAATACTTATAAATATACATGCTTTCAAAAGAGACACAAGTCATTTCAAACCATTTCAATGCATACTTGGGCTTAAAAGCCAAACATTCTTCATAATCATGCATACTAGGAGTAAAAAGCTAAATCATAATTCAATTCATAATTTTCATGCATAGGAATAGCTCATTCACTTATAATAATATGGTGTAAACACATAATATGCTCAAAGAGCCAATAATAATAGACATTCATGTAGTCACATTCTTGTTATAACCATACTTTTCATAAAATTATTTTCATAAACATATGTGGACTTAACCCACTAAATCATTTTAATCAAAATTCTAATGCTCATGAATGCATATGCCATGAATGACATGAGAATAGCATGGGCAATAGAGACTTAATCTTAAATCAACAATACAATATGAAATTCAAGTAAATCATAAGTAAAATCCATAGTCAAATCACAATTTACATTACCCAAGCCTAAATTAAACTTTAAGGGGACCATGCATATTCAAATCTTTATAATATTTATGCAATTCAACATACTAGGGCCTAAATCACTTTAACATCAACAATAAAATATAGTCCATATCTCAGTTGAATTAAATAAATAAGAATCTTAAAAGCCCAAAATTAAAGTAAGCTTAATTTCATAAAAAATCAAAGCAAAAGAGTTTAGGGTCTTCATGGTTGAAAGGGACCACGAATCAATCTCATATACCTTTAGTTCACCGAGAAGAAATAAGAAGAATTTGATAAGAAAAGGGCCTTTCCTTGATTCCCAAGCTAAGCCTTCACTAGAGTCTTTGAGAGGAGTTCTTAAGAGTGAGCTTGAATATAATTATATGTGTGAGAATGAATTTGAATTAGAGAAGAAGAGTATAGGATATTTGGATGTCTTTAGATAGAATAGAAAGTCACCAAAGACCCTTAGGAGTAGCCAAAATTATAAGCACGCCATTAACGAAATGAAATAAAAATTATTGCCAAGGGTCCCATACAAGGGTCATACTATCCATACAAAGGCACATGGACCGTATGCCCTTCCATGAATCTATCCTTAGAAAATTTCTCACTGATAAAGTCTCGGGATGGTGATTCCATACTTAGAAAATTTTCACACCAATGCCCTTACGGAAAGCCTCACGGCTTATGAAGAGGTAAACGGTCCATGAAAGGTTCATGTTGTCTAAGCCTTAGTCAAAAATGTGGTTTTCAAGGCCAAGGCCACTTTACACAAGCCTCTACACGGTCTATAAAGTGCCACATAGACCGTGTGGGGTTGATGTGGTGTGTAACTTGGTCTTAAACTCTAAGTTAAGGCTAACATTTGATACACAAGGCGAAGGGTCACCTCAAGGCCCCTCCGCACGGCCCGTGGAGTTGCCCATAAGGCATCACCTTGGTCAAAAACTTTCTAACCAAATTCCAAGCACCATTATGGTCATATCAAGTTAGGGTCCTTACAATATGTGTGTATGCGCATAACTTTACAAGCATGACCTTGCTAATTTAATTGTTAAATTACTAAAATCTATCTCTAAATTGGCTAAATACCTATATAATTTTAATCTTTTGAACTTTTTAAAATACTATATAAACTAATTCATTTTCAAAAAAAAAATGAATAGCCACCAACACAACCCTACTTTCTGCTGATTATGTGCAAATAGTTTTCATATACCCCTCTTTCCAAAAGTCCTTGAATATATATTGTTCTGCCAAGAATTTCCCTTTTTTGCTTGGTTCTCTTTAAATATTAATTCTTCCATGGCCATTTCTCACCAATTTTGATAAAGTACATGATATCTTACATTCCTTCAAATAATTATCTTCTTCTTCTTCTCTAAGTCATATTCTATACACAACTTTCCTGTCTTTCGCTTGATACTGAAACTTATGCATAGCGGCAATTCCATCAATCTATTCAAACTCCATCGCTATATCCTCAAAAATACTTAAATTTAGTAAGTTTTCTTATATTTACCTAGGAATTTTGTATTATTGAAACTTCTCATGTTACTCTTAATCTTTCTTCTCAAATAATTTCTAAATAAAGGTTCTTTATTTTGTTGCCAAAAAGCCCATTTGCTTTTAGATAACTGGTACCTATTTTACATAGGCTACTACTTCTTCCATTTCTTACATAATTGAGTGCCATTAATCTTATCACTGAAACAACCCCGAAAAGTGTTTGAAAATGTGCCTTGGAAGTGCCCATAATTGTAATTCTATATATTTCAAAATTTTTGCATGATATCAAAAATATGACTTCACATTCTTGATCAGGGGCAAAACTGAGTGGTGGATGGTCTAACCCCAATTTAGAGCAACTATAGCAAAATTTAATTTTCCCAAGTTTGCGCAAAATAGTAGGGGTGCGAGATGGTACTGTGACATGGACCCATTACGGACCTAGGTATTTTATTGCCTGTTTTCTCACTTCGATCCAAGAATGTGGGGTCTTGGGCCTAAGCCTTTCTATGCATAAAAACCTATACTTAGTCATATTTCAACCCCATATCATACAAGACATTTCCCAAAACCTTCTGTAACACTTAGACAAACATTTCACCTAAATTCTAGCATTCCAAACTCACTCTGGATAAGGAGTTCATTCAAGCTTCAAGTTCTCAACCAAATTTTCATCAAGGAAATCTCCAAAGTTGAGATATGTGGGTTTCAATCGTTAGGTCCTTTTACCCATGGTGCCCAACCTTTCTTTTTTACATAAATAACATGTTTCTAAATCGATTTACTTATAGGTCTTACTTATTATGAATTTGGTTATATACTATGTTTAGGTTTCATAAATTTGTGACTGTTTAAGCATGTTTTGAGCTATTAATCTATGATCCATTATACTATTTGATAAGGGGTTTTGATATATCTTGCATAAGGGTATTACCAAGTGTTGGTGGGTGGTTTTACATTGGTTTTTGCACATGATTCCACTCTTGAATTGCATGATTTTTTACTAGCATTACACACTCGCCAAGTGTTTCATAAAATATTTGGTTATACTTTCTTGAGCTACTGAAGGTCTAATGCATCACATATGAGTTAACTGACTTTATAATGATGAAACAAATGTATATATGTGTTGATTTCATGAATAGTATCTATAGTGTTGTAAGTTGACCACTTCTCGTTTGAAGGGTGGTAGGCCCGAACTACCATATTAGGGGGTATGTACCTCAATAGCCTTAATCGGGGGGTGGCAGGCCCATGCAACCATGTTGGGCAGTTTGTACCTCAATCACCTTGCTTGGGGGGTGGCAGGCCTATGCAACCATGTTGGGGGGTTTTGTACCTCAATCGCCTCGCTCGGGGGGTGGTAGGCCTGTGGAACCATGCTGGGGGTTTGTACCTCAATCATCTTACTCGCAGGGTTGCAGGCTCATGTAATAATATTGGGGGGTTTGTACCTCATTTGCCTCATTTCGAGAGTGGTAGGCTCGTGCAACCATATTGGAGGGTTTGTACCTCAATCACCTTACCCGCAGGGTTGCAGGCTCATGTAATAATATTGGGGGGTTTGTACCTCATTTGCCTCATTTCGAGAGTGGTAGGCTCGTGCAACCATATTGGAGGGTTTGTACCTCAATCACCTCGCTCGGGGGGTGGTAGGCCCATCCAACCATGCTGGAGAGGGGGGTTTGTACGTCAATCGCCTCACTATAGGGGTGGTAGGCCTTGGTCTCTAAAATGATAGTCTCTCCCTACACATGTAATATGTTCTATATAAGCATGTTTTACTTCAAGCATCATC
>DF359978.1:0-20921 GCA_000787875.1 Solanum virginianum | reverse complement strand
GTGGCCAAAAAGGTGGTGTCTCAAGGAACATAAGATGTAATATGTTCTATATAAGCATGTTTTACTTCAAGCATCATCTATGCATGCCATATTATTACTATGCTCATCCATTGCCTCTATGTACATATTTTGCTTATGTTGCCAATTTCTTGTTGCATTACATCCTACATACTTAGTACATTCAAACTTACTAATGCATAATCTATGCCTACATGATGTTACCATGTATGAACCAGAGTTCGACTTGATCATCTTCATCCTCCATATGGCTAGTACTATCTTTGAATCAACTTTGGTGAGTCCTTAACTCCGAGGATAATATCTTTTGATCTTATGTTATTCAAAGACTCTTTTTATTTTATTGTATGCTTTGACTATGAGGGCGAGCCCGAAAAGTTGTCTTGGCCCCCGATCAGTTCTAAGTTTAGAGATGTTGTTGGACAAGTTATGTAATGATGCTTTGAGCTTGACTTTCTTAACTCTTGTATGTTTTAAGCTATGAAAGATTTCCTTAGTCCCTTTATCCTTATTTTATGTCTCTTGTTGTTGTTTAATTACTTTCGCAACAAAGTATGTGTAATGATATGTTAAGAGGCTTGTTTAGGGTCCAGTTGGGTTCCCCATTCGTTATGTGACGACTAGGCCCTAGGTTCGGATTATGACAAAGATGGTATCAGAACACTAGGTTGTTAATATTTCTCAGCATCCAACATACGCGTTGATTAGATTCTTATTCATGGTTGTGAAGTGCACCAGAACTATGAGTAAGAGCTATGAGGCATTTTAGGAAATGTTTCCCTTCTTCTTGATTCATGTCGTGCTATAGGAGTTAAGGTAAGGTTTTTCCCTAAAAAATGTTCTTTGCTATGCTAGATCATGCCTATCCCAAGAGGAAGAAAAATGTGTACACCCAAAGAACAACCGACACATGAAGTGTTTCAGGATGCTATTGCCATGTTAGCACAAGCTATGACTAATCAAATCAACCAAGGGGCCCAAGCCCCCATGCTCCTACTTCGGCATCTAGGGTAAGAGACTTCATGAGGATGAACCCACCAGAGTTTCATAGGTCTAAAGTGGATGAGGACCTCAAGAATTTATTAATGAGATGTACAAAGTGTTAGCTATTATGGGTGTTAGATTAGAGGAGAAGACAGAGTTTGTAGCTTACCAACTCAAAGGAGTGGCCGAAATATGGTTTACTCAATGGAAAATGGAGAAGGGGAACAACAATGTGATTCTTTGGAAGGAGTTTAAGGTGGCATTTCTCAACCAGTTCTTTCCTCTTGAGCTTAGAGAGGCCAAAATAATGGAGTTCATGAATTTAAAGCAAGGATCTATGAGTGTGAGGGAGTATGCCCTCAAGTTCAACCAACTCTCCAAATATGCTCCACAATTGGTTGCCGACCCAAGGTCTAGAATGAATAAATTTGTGATGGGGGTATCTGATTTGGTTAATAAGGAGTGTCGTGTTGCTATGTTGATAAGTGACATGGATTTATCCCACCGAATGACATACGCCAAGCAATTGGAAGGGGATAAGTTTAGAAAAAGGAGGAGTGGTGAGGCCAAAAGGGCCCATTTTGATGGTAAATTCCAAAGTTTCAAAGGTGAACGATTTTATCAAGGCCAAGGGTCTTCTTATGCTCCTACTAGAAGGTTTTCCAATGGAAACCCAAGGGTCCAAGGTGATGGTGGTATGATGGCTAATGCTATGTGTCCAAAATATAGTAAGGGTCATACTGGCCCATGCTTGAGGGATACTAATACTTGTTATAGTTATGGGGAAGTGGGGGCCTAAGGTGATGGATTACCCTTGTAACTAGAATGGTGAGGATGTTAGTCCACAAGGTACTAATACAGTTCCTAGGGGGAGAGGTGGCCAAAAAGGTGGTGTCTCAAGGAACATAAGTTCTATGCTCTTCAAGGGAGACAAGGGGTAGATGAGGTTCCCGATAGGGTAAAGGTATGTTAAAAGTTTTTGACTTTGATGTGTATAAATTGATAGACCCGAGTGCCACTCTTTCTTTTGTTACTCCTTTTATTGCCAAAATATTTCATGTTGAACCCGAATTGTTGTATGAGCCATATGAAGTGTCTACTCCCTTTGGTGCATCTATTGTTGAGAAGTGTCTATAAAAATTGTCCCATTTGCATTTTGCATGAATTATTGCCTTGTGATATTGTTGAGTTGGATATGTTGGATTTTGATATCATTCTTGGGATGGATTGGTTTCATGCATGACTATACTTTTAGAACCCGTAGGGTCAAATTCCATTTCCCAAATGAACCTATTCTTGAGTGGGAGAGTCATGATGTGGTGGTCAAGGGTAGATTCATTTCTTGCATTAAAACTCATAAGTTGATTTCTAAGGGGTTTCTCTATCAACTTGTGAGGGTTAGGGATGTTGAGTCCAAAGTCCTTCCTATAGAGTCAGTTCCAGTGGTGAGTGAGTTCCTTGATGTCTTTCCTAATAAGCTTCCTGGCGTTCCTTTTGGAAGGGAAATAGATTTTGGAATAAACCTCCTTACTGATACTCAACCCATTTTCTATTCCCCCTACTGTATGTCCCCGATAGAGTTAAAGGAGTTATAGGAGCAATTGAGGGATTTGTTAGAGAAGGGTTTTATTAGGCCTAGCCAATCACCATGGGGTATAGCAATGTTGTTCATAAAGAAGAAGGACAATTCTCTTAGGATGTGTATTGACTATCGACAACTTAATAGAGTCACCATAAAGAATAAGTACCCTTTACCAAGGATTGATGATCTATTTGACCAACTTCAAGGGGCTAGTCACTTCTCTAAGATTGATCTTCGATTTGGGTAACATCAATTGAAAGTGAGGAATGTGACATTGCCAAGACGGCCTTTCGAACTAGATATGGGCACTATGAATTTATGGTTATCTCTTTTGGGTTGACCAATGCACTGGCTACTTTCATGGATCTTATGAATAGGGTCTTTAAACCCTACCTTGATTTGTTTTTGTTGGTAGTTATTGATGATATCTTGATCTATTTCCATAGTGAGAAGGAGCATGTGGGTTACTTGAGGGCAATATTGCATAAATTGAGAGAAGAGAAGTTGTATGCTAAGTATGAGAAGTGTGAGTTTTGGTTGGAAGAGGTTGCCTTTCTAGGTCATGTTGTGTTGAGGGATGGTATTAAGGTATATCCTAAAAAGATGGAAGTGATTAGAAATTGACCTAGATCTTTGACTCCATCGAATATTATAAGCTTCTTGGGCCTAGCAAGTTATTACCGGAGGTTTGTGAAACATTGATTACCGACAACTTAATAGAGTCACCATCAAGAATAAGTATGACTAGGTCAAACTTATATGGCTTCTTGGGTTTGGGGGGGTTATTACCGGAGGTTTGTGAATGCGTTCTCTTTTATTGCTTCTCCTATGACTAGGTTGACTCAAAAGAAGGCTAAGGTCCAGTCATTATACAATGGATTAATAATATAAAATTTGGATTTGACTCAGTAGAAGGCTAACTGTTGTGTGGACCGATGAGTGTGAAAAGAGTTTCCAAACTTTGAAGGATAAGCTTGTCTCTGCTCCTATCTTGTCACTATTGGATGGGTTAGAAGGGTTTATTATGTATTGTGATGCTTTAAGGATTGTTTTGGGTTGTGTTTTGATGCAAGATGTTAAGGTGATAGTTTATGCTTCTATACAACTTAAGGTGCATGAAAAGAATTATCCTACCCATGATCTTGAATTGGCCGCCATAGTTTTTTGCTTTGAAAATTTGGCGTCATTATTTGTATGGGCTGCATGTTGATGTGTTTACCGATAATAAGAGTCACCAATATGTGTTCATGGGGTCTATGTTGATGTATTTACCGATCATAAGAGTCTCCAATATGTGTTCATCCAAAAAGACCTCAAGTTGAGACAAAGAAGGTAGTTAGAGCTTCTTAAGGATTATGATATGAGTGTGCATTATCACCCTGATAAGGCTAATATTGTGGCTGATGCTTTGAGTAGGGGGTCGATGGGTAGCCTCACTCATATTGATGGTGGGGGCAAGGAGGTGGCTAGAGAGGTTCATCGATTGGCTAAATTAGGGGCTAGGTTAGACGAGGTTGATAATGGTGGTATTGTGGTTGTTGATGGTTCAAAATCTTTCTTGATTGATGAGGTAAAAGCAAAGAAAGATCTTGACCCCTCCTTGTTTGAATTGAAGGCCTTGGTGAGAAATGGCAAGGTGGAGGTTTTCTCCCAAGGGGGAGATGGTGCCCTTAGGTAGCACAATAGGTTCTGTGTGCCTAGAGTTGATGACTTGAGAAAGAAGATTCTTGATGAGGCTCATAATTCTTCCTATGTGTGGTGCCTAATGCTATGTGTCCAAAATGTGGTAAGGAGATTCTTGATGAGGCTCATAATTCTTCCTATTCTATTCACCCCAGTTCCACAAAGATGTATAGAGATTTGAGGGAAATGTATTGGTGGGGTAGTATGAAGATAGACATTGCCAAATTTGTATCTGGTTGCCATAATTGCCAACAAGTCAAAGCCGAACATCAAAGCCGAGTGGCCTAGCCCAAGATATAAAGATTCCTACTTGGAAGTGGGAGGAAATTAACATGGATTTTGTGGTTGGATTGTCTAAAACTAGAAAGGATTTTGATTCTATTTGGGTTGTAGTTGATAGAATGACAAAGTCGGCTCACTTCCTATCGGTTAAGACTATTTATGGTGCCGAAGATTATGTTAAGTTGTACATTCATGAATTGGTTGGATTACATAAAGTGACTTTGTCTGTCATATCGGATCGTGGTGCTCAATTCACTTCTCACCTTTGGAGGTCCTTCCAAAGAGGTCTTGGTACCAAGCTTAAGCTTGGTACGGCCTTTCACCATCAAATGGATAGCCAAGCCGAAAGAACTATCCAAACTCTTGAGGATATGCTTAGAACTTGTGTTTTAGAGTTTAAGGGTAGTTGGGATGATCATCTCCCATTGATTGAGTTTGCTTACAATAATAACTGTCATTCTAGCATTAGTATTGCTCCTTTTAAGGCCCTCTATAGTAGGCATTGTAGGTCCCCGGTTGGATGGTTTGAGATAGGGAAAATGGCCTTATTAGGTCCGGATCTGGTTATGGAGGCTATGGAGAAGGTAAGGTTGATTGGACAAAGGCTAAAGAAAGCCCAAAGTCACCAAAAATCCTATGCCAATGTGAGGAGAAGTAATCTTGAATTTAAGGTTGGCTATTGGGTCTATTTGAAGGTTTCACCCATAATGGGTATGGTTCGCTTTGGTAAGAATTGTAAATTGATTTCAAGATTTGTGGGTCCTTATAGGGTGTTGAGGAAGATTGGTAAGGTGGCTTATGAGTTAGAGTTTCCCAATGACATGAAGATGGTTCATCTGGTCTTCCATGTGTCTATGTTGAGAAAGTGTGTGGGTAATCCTAGTGCTATTGTGCCTCTTGGCATTTTCGGTGTTATTGAAGATAATTTGACTTATGACGAGGTTTCGATAGAAATTTTAGACACACAAGTGAAGAGGTTGAGGAACAAGGATGTTGCTTCTGTTAAGGTTCTTTGGAGAAATCAACAAGTTCAGAGTGCTACATGGGAAGCCGAGGTGGACATGCAAAAGTGATATCCCTATCTCTTCCATTCTACTCAAGCCTAAGGTAATAATTCTAAGTCCTTTATGTGATTTTGAGTCTTATCTTTCAGCCCCGATGTCATTTGCATGCATTTATGTTTATGTTGACAAGTTCATGGTAATTTTGACACTTATGTTGAGATTTCTGAAGTGATGTTTAAATTCATTGTTGCATTCTTGTATGGGCTGAAATTATCTTGGTTACTTCTCTTATATACATTTCTTTGACATTCGGGAACGAATGTTCCTAATGGAGAGATATTGAAATGACCCCAAAAAGTTCTCAAAAATGTGTCTCGAAAGTATCCATAATTATAATTTTATTATATCTCAAAATCCGTGCATGATATCAAAAATTTGACTTCATATTCATGATCAGGGGACAAAATTGAGTGAGAAATAGGTCTAACCTCGATTTTAGAGCAACCGTATCAAAATTTTATTTTCCAAAATTTGTAAATTTCAGAGAAGATCTGCACCGCTGGCGTGATACAGCCAGGGTGCAGTTCAGTGTTATTTTTGCTTTAGTTTTTTGTTTCGGTCCAAGGCCTTTGGGTCTTGGGCCTAAGCCTCCCCATGCATAAAAACACCTGTACGTAGGCATTTTTCAACCCCATATCATACAAAACATTTCTTAAAACCTTCTCAAATACTTAGACAAATATGTCACTCAAAATCAAGGGTCCCAAACTCATTCCAGATCTTAAGGAATTCACTCAAGCTTCAAGTTTTCAATCAAATCTTCATCAAGAAATTCTCTAATGTTGAGGTATATGGGTTTCAATCATTGGGTCCTTTCACCCATGGTAACCAACCTTCCTCTTTACATAAATTGTATGTTTCTAAGTTGATTTATTTATGGTTCTTACTTATTATGAATTTGACTATGAACTATGTTGGGGTTTCATAAAAGTGTGACTGTTTAAGCATGTTTTGAGCTATAAATCTATAATCTATTTTGAGATTCAATGAAGGATTTCAATGTATATTTCATGAGGGTATTACCAATTGTTGGTGGGTTGATTTACTTCAAGTTTTCTTGCATAAATATACTCTGCATGGTTTTACACTAGAATTACACATTCGCCAAGTGTTTGACAAAATGTCCAATTTTTTTATTCTTGGGCTATTGATGATCCATTGCTTGACATATAACTTGAATGACTTTATAATGATGAAAGGAGTGTATATACGAGTTGTTATCATGGAAAGTATCTATAGTGTTACAAGTGACCATACCAAAGATGAGGGGTATGTACCTCATCAACCTTGTCGGGTGGTGGCAATCTAGTACTACCTTAGATAAAAGGTATGTACCTCATCCTTCTTGTCGGGTAGTGGCAATCCCGTACTACCATAGATGAGGGGTATGTACCTCATCAACCTTGTCGGGTGGTGGCAATCTAGTACTACCTTAGATAAAAGGTATGTACCTCATCCTTCTTGTCGGGTAGTGGCAATCCCGTACTACCATAGATGAGGGGTATGTACCTCATCCACCTTCCAAGCGAATGGCATGCCTTGGATTCCAAGTACTAAGTTGCTTGGTCTATGATGATGGTCTTTTTTTACACATGTAATATATTCTATATAAGCATGTTTTACTTCAAGCATTGCTCATGCATGCCATGTTGCTATTATACCATCTCTTACTTATGATTATGTGTTTCGATTATGTTGTCTATCTCTTGTTGCATTGCATCCAACATACTTAGTACAGTCAAATGTACAAACGCATACTCTATGCTTACATTATGTTATCATGTAGGAACCGGAGCTCCACTTTGGTCACCTTCGTGCACGTGGCTAATACTATCTCTTCAAACAAGTTTGATGAGTCCTCAACTTCGAGGACGATATCTTTTATTCCTATGTATGCAAAGATTCTCTTTATCTTATTATATGTTGTGACCATGAGGGTGATCCCGGAAAGTTGTCTTGGGCTCCGCTCAATTCTAAGTTTAGAGGTCTTGTTGGATAAGCTATGTAATGATGTTATGAGCTTCGAATCTCTTGACTCTTGTATGTTTTAAGACATGAAAGACTTCCTTAGTCCCTTACCCTTATTTATATTCTCTCATTATTTTTTAATTGCTTCCACGACCAAGAATGTGTAATGATATGTTAAGAGGCTTGTTTGGGGTCCCTTCGGGTTCCCCATTTTTTGTGTCATGTCTAGGCCCTAGGCTTGGGTCGTGATAGATTGTGAGTAAGTTTCCTAATGTATTTCTTGACGATCTGCTTGGAGTCCCTCTTGATAGGGAGATTGAATTCAAAATTAATGTTCTTCCCGATACCTAGCGTATCTCTATTCTGTCGTATAGAATAGACCCTATAGAGTTGAAAGAATTAAAGGAGTAGTTGAGAGATTTTCTAGATAAGGGATTGTTTAGGCTGACTGTTTCTCCATGGGGTGCTCTAATTTTGTTCGTGTAAAAGAAGAATGGTTCCCTTAGAAAGTGCATTGACTACCGCCAGTTGAACAAGGTGATAGTGAACAATAAGTACCTCTTTTGAGGATTGACGACTTGCTTGACCAACTTCGGGGTACCATTGTTTTCTCCAAGATAGACCTCCGATCAGGCTATCACTAGTTGAAAGTGAGAGAATGTGACATCCCAAAGATGGCTTTTTGAACCTGATATAGTCATATCGAGTTTTTGGTGATGTCCTTTGGGTTGAAAAATGCACCTGCAACCTTCATGGACTTCATAAATAGAGTATTAGGATGGTATCTTGACATATTCGTGATCATATTTATTGATGATATTTTGGTGTATTCCAGAAATGAAGAGGAGCATGCTAATCACTTAGAATCTCTTTGCAGATACTTAAGGATAATGAGTTATATGTAAAATTTTTGAAGTGTGAGTTTTGGCTCAAATTTGTGGCATTCTTAGGCCATATAGTTTCGGGCAATGACATTCTAGTGGATATCCAAAAGATTGAGGCAGTTATGAACTAACCTAGACTGACCTCACCGATAAAATATAAGAAGTTCTCTGGGATTGGTTGGCTACTACCATAGATTTATTGAAGGATTTTCTTCTATATCTGCACTATTGACTAGACTGGCTCAGAAGAAGGCTAACTTTCAATGGTCTAGTAAGTGCGAGAGGAGTTTCCAAGAGTTGAGACATGGTTCACCATTACTCCAGTGTTGACCTTTCCTGATGGAATGGGTGGATTTATCATATTTGCAAAGCTTTGAGAGTGGGATTGGGATGTGTGTTGATGTAGAGAGGTAAAGTTGTTGCATATGCTCTAGACAGCTTAAAGTGAATGAGAGGAATTATCCCACTCATGACTTGGAGTTGGCAGCAGTTGTATTTGCCTTAAACTATAGCACCACTACTTTTATGTGGCACATGTTGATGTATTCACAAACCATAAGAGTCTGCAATATGTCTTCACTTAGAAGAAGCTTAATTTGAGGTAGAGGAGATGGCTTGAGCTACTCAAAGACTATGATATGAGCATTCTTTGCCATCCAAGTAAAGCTAATGTAGTTATTGATGCTCTTAGCAGGTTTTCTATGGGAAGCAACGCCTATGTGGAGGAAGAGAAAGGGAGTTGGCTAAAGATGTTTATAGACTAGCATGATTGGGAGTTCAACTAGACGAATTGGGTGAAGGTGAATTACTTATGCATAATAGGTCTGGAGAATCTCTAGTAGTAGAGGTGAAGGAGAAGCAAAATCAAGACCCTATCTTACTATAGTTGAAAGCAGATGTGCATAAACAGAAAGTAATGGCTTTCACCAAAGGAGGAGATGGAGTATTGAGGTACCAAGGCAGATTGTGTGTTCCAAATGTTGATGATATTCTAGGAAGGATCATGGCAGAGGCCCATAATTCCAGATATTCCATCTATCTAGGATCGACTAAGATGTACCACGACTTCAGAGAGCTTTATTGGTAGAGTGGGATGAAAAGAGATATTGTTGAGTTTGTCTCCAAGTGATCGAATTGCCAACAAGTGAAAGTTAAGCATCAAAGACCATGTGGAGTAGCTCAGGATTTTGAGATTCCAGAATGGAAATGGGAGATGATTAATGTGGATTTCATCACAGGTTTACCAAGGTCTCATAGATTACACAATTCAATTTGAGTGATAGTTGATAGAATGACCAAATCTGCTCACTTCTTGGTAGTAAAGACGAATGACACTGCAGAGGATTATGCCCAACTATACATACAGGAGATTATTAGACTGCTAGAGTCCCCTTGTCTATCATCTCAGACAGAGAAGCCCAATTCACTACTTAGTTTTGGAGATCTTTTCAGAAGGGCTTAGGTTTGAAGGTGAATCTTAGTACTGCATTTCATCCCCAGACTGATGGTCAAGCAAAGTGTACAATTCAAACTTTGGATGATATGTTGAGAGCCTGTGTTATTGACTTCAAAGGCAATAGAATGACTACTTTTTTTTTGATCGAGTTTGCCTATAATAATAGCTTACATTCGAGTATTCAGATGGCCTCATATGAGATACTCTATGGGAGGAGATATAGATCACTAATTGGATGGTTCGAGGTAGGTGAAGCAAAAATGATTAGACCAGACTTGGTTCACCAAGACATAGAGAAAGTAAAGATCATTCAAAAAAGGTTGAAGACCTCACAAAGTCGATAAAAATCCTACATCGTTGTTAAAATGAGAGACTTAGAGTTTGAGGTCGATGATTGGGTGTATTTAAAAGTGTCACCTATGAAGAGTGTGATATGATTTGGGAAGAAGGGAAACCTGAGTCTGATGTATATTGGCCCTTATCATATTATAAAGAGAGTGGGCAAAGTGGCTTATGAGTTAGAGCTACCACCAGAGTTAGCAACCATCCACCTAGTCTTCCATATTTCTATGCTAAAAAAGTATTTGAGAGACCCATAGTTAGTTGTGCCTATTGAGAGTATTGGAGTAAAAAACAACTTGAGCTATGAGGAAATTCCTATACAAATCCTTGATTATCAGGTTTGCTAGTTAAGAACCAAAAAAATTGCACCTGTCAAGGTGTTGTGGAGAAACCAATTTATCAAAGAAGCTACTTGGGAGGGGGAGGAGGATATAAAGGCTAAGTACCCTTATTTATTCCTATCTACTGATGATGAGAGAGTTAATGGTAATTATTTCCTTCTAAATTCTTGAATTCATATTCTTTGAGTTCTTCTTCCATTCTGAGTTGGATAGACGATAGAGCTCTAGAGTTCGAGTGAGGATTGATTTGATGTGTTGGCTATTTATTTATTTTACTTGCTGAGTTTCTTGACTGATTGATTGCATGAGTGAGTTGAGAATTGTTTAATTGTTAGAGTCCATTGGGAGATTCGTGCCTTGACTAGGTTTCCTAGATTTCTCTTTATTCGAGGACGAATGATCCTAAGGGGGAGATAATGTAACATTCCTTAATGTTTTTAACCTAGTCTGTGTAGATGTATAAAGAAAAGTGAAAAATCGATTGAGAAAAATTATTAGAAGATAAACTATGAGAGTCATCTACGGCCTGTAGAAGAGGCCTCGTAAATCCCCAGGTGACTTGGTGGAATTTTCTAAAATCAAGGCCCATATACGAGACAACATACTACTCGTAAAATAATCCACAACCTATAGGTTAGGTTTCGTGAGTTGGTGATCCAAAAATTAATTTTTCAGTATATTGAGTTATGAGTTATCAGACGACCCGTAAAAGTATTTACAGCTCATAGAAGATGTCTGTGGATTCTATGACAAATTTCAGTAACTCAAACTTTTGGACCCCTTACCTACGGAGAGATTGCCTATAGCCCATAAAAAGATCTACGACCCATAAACGTAGTATCGTAGATTCTATCGACAATTTTAAGAAGGATATTTTTGTCTATTCTTATCTCTTTTTAACCTAATCCTTAGACATTTTTATTTAGACTTAATTAAAGTCCTTAAATAAAATCCTAAGCATATTTTTCACCTTTCATTCATGCTTAGGAATTTTTAAGAGCATCAGAGGAGGAAAAAAAACAAGGGTTTCTAGTTCAAGTGCAAGGATAGATTGAAGTTTGACTGGTTTTTCTATTTTCAGGTATGTAAGTCTTACTAAAGCATGGAACTACGTTCATTCACATGTCCTTTCACCTACTTGAGTCAAAATTCAGAATAAGAATTGAGATTTGGAAAAAATCCTATTATCCTAATACTGAATTTACTGCATTTACTATGAATTCTTATGATGATGTATGAGGTACTTGTTGTATTGCATGACTACTATTATGAAATTGAGATAAAATTCTATACTTGGTAGCATGAACCCTAAACTACATGACTTTTATGAAATTCTGTATATGGATTGAGTTGGGTTTGAGTGTGATTACCTGAGTTGAGTAACTTGAGCATAATTGAGCATGAGAAGCATATTGCATTCTATTCACATGTACTTTTATACATTTTCCTTGCATTACATGATGGGTCTAATCGAGTGAGTCTGAATGACCGTCTGAGTACGAGTTGATTCTAATTGTTTTCCTTGATTAACTGAGTTGATGAGAAACTGAGATGAGTTGAGTTGAGGTAACCTATAAAGTTGAGATTTGAGTGGACTGATGACTTGAGCATGTTTTAGTCTTAGGTGGAGTATCGAGCACCGAGTTGGAAATGAGTAAATAACTACTCTAACCCACAGAACTACGTTGCCAGCGTAGGATAGTCGTGCAGCTTGTTCTGTCGACTCTTATCCCAACAGATAGACATTTATTATGAATCCATGAGAGAGTTGATCGCCCTTTACCTGGGCAAGTTTAGGACGAGCGTGGCAACGATGTTGCCTTCATTGTGTATCACTAAACTAATGGTGGTAGGATTGGATGTTGACTAAGATAAATGCCTAAGCAAATACTGATTGAGCATAATATTTTAGAACGAGTTAAACGCTACTGAATCTATTTTTTTGAAAATCATGATTTATTTTTAAACTTGCATATTTATTGAGATGAGTTATGAGTTGTTTGAGTTGAGGTGAGTGAGTTAATCTTTACTTTCTTGAGCCATTTTATATACCATTGTATTCCATGTACTAACTTCTGTTTAGACCTGCATTATTTAATGATGCAGATAGAGGTGATAGAAGACTTCAACCAATGTACCGTTGAAGTCTAGATCAGTGCATTCTTAAAGTTGGTGAGCCCTCCTTACTTTCTAGAGGATCCCTTTTCATCCTTCTTATTTTTATGGAGTATTTTATTTCTTTGATTGGGGTATTCATGGCCTGTCATGGTACCATCTAGATTGTTGATTAGAGGCTTCATAAATATTGAGTCGAGGGATTTATTGAGTATTATTTATTTCTAAACTTGTTCATTGGAGATTATTTCATAAGAGTTATATTTATCTATTAATGTCTTTTATTTGAGTATTTCTTCCGTTGTTGAGTTGATGTGATGATGAAACCAAGTGGTTCTCTTGGGGAATCAACAATGGTTCTTCAAGTGCCGGCCACGCCGAGGGTATCCTCCCAGGGCGTGATAGATTGTTCACTGTAAGAAAGGTACTATCATTTTTCTTTTAAATGTAGATGATATAGTGATTACAAGAAGATCCCTTACATATATCCAAGAAATGATTATTGCACTTGAAAATGAGTTTGCAATGAAGTATCTTGGCCAACTACATTTCTTTCTTAGAATTAAGGTTACATATTTTGATAATGGTATCCATCTAAATCAAAGTAAGTACGCTATAGACCTAGTTAAGAAGACCGATATGGTGACAGCTAGATCAGTGGACACATTAATTGCACACAAACATAGCCTTTGGAATCTAAAGGAGGTCCTGCCAATACTTTATTATACAGGTTGTTAGATTTGCACAACCTATGAATTTGCCTAATCGAAGAATCAAGTTTCCAAACATGTTTTCTGAAAGTAAAAACAGAAGATAATACAGTATTTTTATGTGGAAACACCCGGCTCACAAAAGGTGAAAAACCACGACCTGTACCCTACAAAAATTTTCTCCAACTTCACTAAATTAAAATAAGTCTCAACAAAAGATTATAAGATCTTAGTAATCTATGACACAACAAACTTCAAATGAAATCTAACTACACATAAACCTCTTAAGGCTTATGTTTCCCAAGTCTTCGAGTTGCTCCCAACTTGAAGACTATGCCTAATCTTAGTTTATAGATCAGTGAACTAAGTAGACCAACACAACTCAACAAGAACAAATTGAACCATTTTCTAGACTCAAACTTAAACAATGAAACATATCATAATATGATTTAAGACTCTAAAACTTGACTAACTCTTTTTCTTGCTTTTTGTCTCGGTAATGGAACTTTGAATATTTTTATATATTTAAGCCAATTACTAAGGAGATCTAATATGGTTCAAACTCCTTAAGTCCTGCTCCAAGCTCCAGTAGAGTTCTTCCTCGCTTGGAACTCTTCCATCATACCAACTTCTTTGATAGCCTGTATTTTCTGAACTAACTTGCTATTTTACTGTTGCGATCATATCTCCAAGTGTTCCATCCATTCTTCATCTTATGACATCTTGCCTTTTCCTCTCTAAGAGGGTGCAATGAAGGACCTAATCAATCAACATGTTTCATGGTCCTATGTCTATCATCAAAACCCCATTTGGCCTAACACGGGAGTATTGTAGGAAGTCTTCAATATCTCATATTAACTAGGCCAGATATCACTTATGCAGTCAATTTGGTCAGCCAATTCATGCAAGCTCCTAATTGTGAGTACTTTCGAGCTGTTAAAAGAATCCTTATATTTGTCAAAGGCACAACTCAATTGGGACTTAGGTTGTTTGCACACTCACCCTTAAGGTTTTATCGATACTTTGATGGAGATTAGGGAGGTTGCGCTATAACAAGAAGACAAACTACAAGGTATTTAATTTACCTAGGTGCTAACTACATCTCCTGGACCTCTAGAATCAACAGACAGTTGTAAGATTAAGTGTTGAAGTTGAGTATAGAGCATTGGCTTCGACAACAATAGAAATCACATGAATAACCTATATTCTTAGAAGCATTGATGTATCATTGTCCATAACTCGAATATTATACATAACTGTAAATCCTATACTACATGATAGAATATAGCATGTTGAAATAGATAATTATCATTTTGTCAATAAAAAAGTGGTGAGATCAGATTATTACTCATTTTGTTTGCTTTTAGGAATAACTAGCTGACATATATACTAAGGAAAAAACCAAACAACAGTTCATAAGATTTCGGATCAAGCTAGGAGTGGATGATCCCTCTGTCACTAGCTTGAGGGGAAGTGTTAGTGACTCTGAGTTTGCATAGGACTCAGTCGACTAGTTAGTATAGGATTTTGTGTTTGAATATGAATATATTACACATTAGTGTTTGTAGTACAGTCGATGAATAGGATACAATGATAACCTGGTGAACATACTCTGGACAACAACATTGCTTACATAAAATCATTGTTCTGTTGATTCATCATTACGAAATATACAATTATTTTGGTTTCTATGTCTCTTTTCTATACTGTGTTTTCTACGATTTATTCCCCTTTTGTGCTTCTTCCGCTTACTTTGTAGGCCTCATTTATAATTAATATTTACTTTATTTTTTTTCAATTTAAATTTTACATATCGCTTAAATTAATGATTAATATTAATATTTTATCACAATTTTCATATTTTAATTGATATATAAAAAGTCTGAAGACCCTTAGAAATGTTGTTTGAACTTTTTGTCCTTCATTACAAACTTCTTCTTTAGATAAAATCATCTTTTCACCATTTTTCTTTACATTATTATTTTATTATATTTATAATATTGACTCTTAAAATATATGAAAAGAAGTGATAAAATAAGGGTTTCTAGCCACTTAAAGACTAATAACTCTTCCTTAGTTGATAGACTCTTATTTGAATCAAGAAAATACCCTACAGTCGTTAAGAAAAAATTTAATTTATCAGTTGTTCTAATTAGTGATAGTTGTGGATCCAAAGTGTCAATATGCTACTACCACAAAGACTTTCAATGGATGCATATTAAAAAAATATAATTCCACCACTTTGTCAAAATTGTTAGGCAAAGAAAGTCCAAGAAGTTAGCTATAAGTTTTTTCAAAATTGTTAGGCAAGGAAAACTTTAAGAAGTCAGGTATAAGTTTGGTATAAGTTAGATATAATTTTGATTTTCTTGTATTTCATTGATGTCATTAGCGACATCAATTGGTGTAGAATTTTTCCTACAAATATGAGAGTTTTTGGTCATTTGTAGTAACGCCAAAATAGAGAGAGCAAAAGAAAGAAGAGAGAGTCATCCACAAGCTACTCTTAGTTTGGGAGTAAAAATAGTGTAGGAGTAAAATTGTTGTAAGTTGTGTGAAATAAAAGAGTGTTTGTTGTTATACAAAGAAGAGTTATTTTTGACACTACCAAGTTGTCATCAATACTATTATATCACATTTACTCCATTATAGTATTTGGTGTCATGACTCTTTTGTAATCGCTACTTAGCGAGAATATTTTGGGCGTGATTATTATTTTTTCCAACAACATAGTATCAAAGTCATCACAAATAATAGCCCATTGTCCTTCCAGTACCCCTATCTCACAAGAGAAAATTATGAAAATTAATGTCTACGAATGAAAGACATTTTTGGCTCTCAAGACGTTTGGGACATTGTACACAAAGGGTATACAAAACCAGTTAATGAAGAAACTTTGTCCTGAAATGAAAAGGAGGTCTTGTTAAAGACAGAAAAGAAAGATCAACAAGCCTTAACTCTCATCCATCAGTGTTTGGATGATGACATGTTTGAGAAGATGGTTGATATAACCACCTCAAAAGAAACTTGAGAGATTTTACAAAATTCTCTCCAAGGAGTTGATAAAGTAAAGAAAATAAAACTTCAAACTCTAAGGGCTGATTTTGAAGTTTTAAAAATAAAAGAATTTGAATCTATTTCAAATTTTTGTTCAAGAGTGATGACAGTTATGAATCAAATAAAAAGGTATGGGGAGGAAGTAGATGATGTGCGTGTGGTAGAAAAGATACTTTGCTCTTTTAATACCTAAATTTGATTATGTGGTGTGTGCTATTGAGGAATCTAAAGATTTAAATTCTATGACGGTAGAGCAATTGAAAGATTCTTTATAAGCCCATGGAGAAAATATGAAAAGAAGAAAACAAGAACCACTAGAACAACTTCTTAAGACTCAGGCATCGTTCAAAAGTGTGGAGATAAAGAAGGCGGTGAAAGGTAATGTGTCTTTTGGGGATACCTCAAAGATCCAAATTGAAGGGATAGGTACAATTCTAATATCCGGTAAAGATGGTGACCATAAATTGATTAATGAGGTTTACTATGTGCCAAAATTGAAAAGTAATATCTTGAGTTTGGGTCGACTTCTTGAAAAAGGATATGATACTCATATGAAAAATATGCATCTTTGGCTTAGAGAATCCAGTAACAACTTAACTGCTAAAGTGCATATGACAAAGAATAGGTTGTTCAAAAAATATGCATCTTTGGCTTAGAGATTCAAGTAACAACTTAATTCTAAAGTGCATATGGCAAAGAATAGGTTGTTCCCTTTAAATCTTAAGATCATTGACGCAAAATGTTTAAAAGCTAATGTGCAAGATGACTCATGGTGTTAGCACATGCGATTTGGACACTTGAATTTTAAAGCACTCAAATCAATGGGAGACAAGAACATGGTTGATGGAATTCCATCAATTAACCATCCCAATCAGTTGTGTGAAGCTTGTCTTCTTGGCAAACATACAAGGAAGAGTTTTTCGAAGGAGACCACATCAAGAACAACTAAGTCACTCCAACTTGTTCACATGGATGTATATGGACCAATTGATCCACCTTCTTTTGGTAAAAGTAAACACTTATTGCTCTTTATTGATGATTTCAGTAGAAAGACTTGGGTATACTTCTTGAATCAAAAATCTAAAACTTTTGTTGCTTTTAAATTTTTTAAAGCACTTGTAAAAAAAGAAAGTGATTGTGAAATTAAAGCACTAAGGTCCGATAAAGGAGGTGAATTCACTACAAAAGAATTTAATGACTTTTGTCAATCTCATGAAATTAGTCGCCCTTTAATAGTACCTTATTCGCCCCAACAAAATGGAGTTGCAGAAAGAAAGAATAGAACAATCTTTAATATGACTAGATGTATGTTGAAAGCTAAAAGTATGCCAAAAGAATTTTGGGTCGAGACTGTTTCTTATGCAGTTTATTTGAGCAATAGATCTCCAGCAAGAAATGTGAGAGACTAAACACCTCAAGAAGCATAGAGTGGAAGAAAGCCAAGTGTTAAGCACTTGAGAATCTTTGGAAGCATAGCGTATGCTCATGTTCCACATCAAGGGAGAGCTAAATTTAACGATCGAAGTGTCAAATATGTGTTTGTTGGCTATGATTCTAGTTCAAAAGGCTATAAGTTATACAATCCAAACAATAACAAGGTGTTGGTGGGTCGTGATGTTGAATTTGAGGAAGCAGCAACATGGAATTGGGAGGCTTTGGAAGAAAGAGCATATGATTTTCTTCCATACTTTGGAGATGAAGAAGAGCATGAGATAATACCACCTACACAAGATGCAACCCCACCTCCTTCACCAACAACTATTTCATCTCCATACACTCAAGAAAGTTCAAGTGAAAGGCCTTGTAGGATGAAGAGGATTCAAGAAATCTATGATAACACAAATGAAGTTACTAATTTTGATTTTTTGTTTTGTCTTTTTGCTGATAGTGAACAATGAATTTTGGTGAAGTTGAATATATGACAGCAACAGCATGTATGTGTCATGCTATTTGGTTGAGGAGAGTGTTGAAGGAACTGAATTTGCTACAAATTGAGGCTACAATGATTTGTGTTGACAACAAATCTGCAGAAGTACTTGCCAAGAATCTAGTGTATCATGATCGAAGCAAGCAGATAGACACAAGATATCATTTTATCTGAGAATGTATTAAAAAGAAAGAGGTAAAGCTCAAGTATGTGAAATCTCACGATCAAGTTGCGGATATCTTCACAAAGCCTCTCAAGTTTGAAGATTTTCAGAGATTGAGATCGAGCCTTGAAATAAAGAAGAAAAATCAAAATTAAGGGAGAGATTTGTGGATCCAAAGTCTCAATATGTTACTACCACAAAGACTTTCAATTGATGCATATTGAAAAAATATAATCCCACCACTTTGTCAAAATTTTTAGGCAAAGAAAGTCGAAGAAGTTAGCTATACATTTTGTCAAAATTGTTAGGCAAGCTAGGGAAAGTTTAAGAAGTTAGGCATAAGTTAGGTATAAGTTTGATTTTCTTATATTTCATTGATGTCATTAGTGACATCAATTGATGTAGAATTGTTTCTATAAATATGAAAGTTTTTGCTCATTTGTAATAACATCAAAATAGAGAGAGCAAAAGAAAGAAGAGAGAGTCATCCACAAGCTACTCTTAGTTTGTGAAAAAAACTAGTGTGGGAGTAAAATTGTTGTAAGTTGTGTGAAATAAAAGAGTGTTTGCTGTTATACGAAGAAGAATTATTTTTGACACTACCAAGTTGTCATCAATACTATTATATCACATTTACTCCATTGTAAGATTTGGTGTCGTGACTCTTTTGTAATCGCTACTTAACGAGAATATTCTGGGCGTGATTATTATTCAATAGCATCTCTATATATAGGATCTTTATAAATAAATAATTTATCAAAATTAGTGAATCATTCATATTTTTATAAGTTCATAATTAAATCAATTTTTTCTCTGTAACATTTGTTATCAAACGAGGCACACGCTTTGATCACGCGCAAAATGCGTACAAGAAGACTAGTAATTTTAAGTTTTGAAAGAATAATTTAATGAATAAATAATTATTGTCATTGGTGAAATATGGGTAGAATTTATCTTGATATGCAGCAAGTGAAAAAAGGACAAAATATTTTTAATTAAGTGGATAAATAAAAAGGATTAATTAAGTGGATAAATAAAAAGGGATGAATGAGTATTTGATAAATTTTTACTATTTTCTTAATGAAAATTTACTCAAAACTCAAAGGACAAAAGAAAGTTTGTTATAACAATTTTGTGTTTTTTTTGTTAGTTTGAAATAAAATTATTTCTATAGTTTATTTCTTTTCACTTCTAAGCTATTTATTTTTCTATAAAAATATAATTCACATTTTTCAGAATAAAATTACTTTATTTGAAAGTAAGAGTTTAATCCTGAAAAAGTTAAAATTATGTTTCAAATTTAAAACATAATTAATTTTAACTTATTTTTGAACTCATTTTTAAAATAACAGTATATCCAAACATAAATATTATTTCATATATTATAAAAAATACAATCAATTTTTATAATAATTAATATTATTGAACCGGTGCACAACAAGGGCTATGATAACTAGTTTTACCATAAGTGGGAATCTTTTTAGTTGGTGTGGTGTATATTTTCATTATTTACTTATTTTTCTTTCCAAGTATTTTTGAGAAGTATTCGTTTGTGACTAGCAATATTTTTTAGTGTGTGCCACCTCCATGATATGGCTCGGTTATGATAACACATATGTTGGATCTCCCTTATTTGGCAAAAAATCCACAAAAGATATACCTTTGTTTTTTAAAAATTCATTTTGTTTGAGGGCTGATTTGGACCATATCAAAGTCTTGTCATATTTCTTAAATTCAATACACAATCAAGCAACATCACGTAATTTAAAATAAAGACAATAGTGTAGACGAACGTACAAACCATAAAAAAATTGCTAGAAAGCAGGATTATTGGCCAAGTAAAGGTTAAAATATTGTTTGCCTGCATGTAAATCTGATAATTCATAACATGGTTATATATGGCTATCACTTCTGTTAGTTCAATTTAAGAGGATTTAGATCCTTGTTTCTATAGGATGGAAAATCTGCAGGAGGAAAGGACTAAGCTTGGTCATGACGCATTGATAGACATCCTGAAGCGACTGTCTGTAACATCACTTATAAGATTCAAGTGTGTATCGAAATCTTGGTACTCTTTGATAAATAGCCCTGATTTTATCTCTATCCATTACAATTTTGATTCTCTCTCAAATCACTTTGTTCTTTTTAAGTGCTACGTCAAGATTGAGGGAAGTACAGAGTCATGGTAGAAATATGATATCCTTGCATTCAAATGATGAATCATTCAAATCTATAGCACCAAATCTAGAGTATTTGAATAATTATGTCATAGTCTGCATTGCTAGCTACAGATGTATCTGTTGTGCGGAAGCGTTTGAAATTCAAGTTGAATATGAAATCATAAA
>DF359979.1:51493-66591 GCA_000787875.1 Solanum virginianum | reverse complement strand
AGAATAAGAAGCTTACTTTTGAAACTAGTCGTAAACACAATTTATATGGCTATCGGTATCCTATAATTCTTATGCCCAATTTAAGCCCCTCTATTCTCGTCATTTGTAAGTTAGACCATAATAGGGTCTTATAAGTCAAGTTTAGAAACAAGTTCCTCCTCTGGTAATACTCCATTAATTTTAAGCTTCCTTGAAACTGTGAAGTCATCTACTTATGAACTTGTGGAATAGGTAATTGCATATTTTATGCTAGTACAAGAATATAAGGAATTTTCCTCTAATTCCGGCTTTGCTTAGATGGAGTTATGCTGTGATTGGGCCTGTCTAAATCTGTATCTGTTATAGGATATGTGGCTATCGGGACTCCGGCCCACCATCCTACCTTCTGATCTATGTATGGAGATGTCGGGATTAAACTATCTAGTGTAACATTGTATCTTTCAAACTTGTGATTCTCAATACAAATTGGGTTTGCTTGTTCTTCAATCTATTTGGGTAAGAGGTTAATTATTTTTTCTCAATTTATAGTATCTTTATCTTCCCATAGCATGAGTAGCTAAACCCACAACTTGGGGTTGTGGAAACCTAAAGATCTAACCAAACAAACTCAGATTATTTGCAATTCTTAGAATAGGTATTTGCATGTATTAATCAATTATCTTTATTTTCCATGTTTTCTAGTGGTGGCCAAAGCCAGAACTTGCCTAGTGTTACCTTCCCAATCCAGGTGGTAATAAATAGGAAAAGAGATTGGTTAACAGGATTCAATGATGTGTTCTCATCTAATCAGCTGAACTAGACCAAGGAGAGGTTGACTGGGACTATGGGTAATGGTTAGTATAGCACACAATGGAGATGGGCCAAGTCTCATAGTGAAATGCGACCTTCACCTTTGACCAAAGGGTTGGAAGAACTTAAATTATCGTCCTGCGTGCGATATTCTTGTCGAGAATTATGATATCTAGGGATTTTTGGTTAGTGAATCATGGGAAACACAATACCCAAGTTGCTCTTTGTTATTGTTTGTCTTCCATTTTAGTTATCTTAGTTTAATTTCTTATCAATCATTGTACCCCTCCCCCTCTTTTAGGGAAATTGAGTTAGTTAATACTTGAATTGTTTATTGGTGAATCAATTTGGAAAGTCTCTGTATTCTCTGTGTGATTCGACCCTAACATTGGTTAGGTTTATTACTTTGACAATAATCTATTTGTCCTCAAAAGAGAGGTGTAACTTGAGCATGATAAAAAAAAATATGGCGCCTTTACCATGGAATACGGCAAGACTTTGATTGAATTCGCTAGTAGTATAATTCAAGTGTTAATTTCTTAGTTTCCTTGTATTTTACTTTCATTTTTTTTTTGGTTTGTTGCTTTGCAGGGTATACTAGGTATTGTATACCCAACACACAGAGTCAAGGCAATCTCTTAACTCCAATTGATTTAGAGATCTAATAAATTTCAAGAAGAATGGCTCAAGCAAATGCCAATATTTCAGTTAATAAAGTTATGAATTGGAATGATAATGTTGATGACAGGGATGTAAGCCCACCTCCTTTGGAGAATGTTCCACATCCTAGAGATTTCAATGACAATGCATATAGATGGGATCAATATAGATTGAACCCTATGGCTATAGATGTTATTCAGGGCTATTGTGTTGCCACCATTACCATCCAACACAAAATTTATTATTTCTAGTGGGTTATTCCAAATGCTTCAAAATTATGGGTTATTTGTTGATCTACCATTAGAGGATCCACATAGATATTTGTATAATGTCGTATTTGTGTGAAAAAGTTTAATGGGGACACAAAAGCTATCTATGGATGTTGCAAGGCTTCGTGTCTTCCTATTATCTCTTACAGGCAATACAACTTGTGGATATCTGAGCTCCCACATATTTTGATCACTAGTTGTGTGGATTTGCAAAAGGCCATTTTGGAAAGGTACTTCTCGAGGTCAAACAAGCTCAAGTTAAAAGATCAAATCAATAATTTTTTGAGCAACTTCTTGGTGATTCAATTAGTACTATGTGGGAGAGGTTTACTAAATGTTTGAGAAGCGACCCTAACCACAAGATCATAGATAATGCTTTGATAGAGATCTTTTATCATCCCTTAGATGAGAATAGTCAACATTGTGTTGATACTATAATGGGGAGCATTTTTTAGATCAACCTTTCACAAGAATTGTCGAACGAATGAAACATGTGGTCAAAACTAATTGTGCATGGGCGCAATGGGAGAGGTGTCCTATGAGGAATTCATGTGCTATTAATGTTGGTTCACCGTAGCTAAGATTAATGAGGAGATTATGCAACAACTTCCTCAATTCTGCACAAGCATGGATGTGGTGATTAAGCAAAATCAGGAAAGAGTGAATATGGTAGTCCACCAACCTCCATGTACAACCATGTACGATGAGTTTTATTATGATAAGGATACTTGCAGACCAACGCCCGAGGGTCTAATCTGTACTCTTAGAGCCAAGGTCAAGGGAATCAAGGTTGGAACTACAATAGAGAAAGAGCTTATAGAGATAACTGAGGTGGTTATTATAAGAGGAATAGGGGTCCTGAAGTAGATTGGGATAGAAGAGATGGTTTTAGGAATGGTCCATATGTACCACCGTATAATCGAGATGTCGATATATGTAATTCTAGAATTGAAGAGATGTTTGACCATTTGTTGAAGAAGGTCGAGACCCAAGATGAAACTCTAAGGGGAATGAAGTTTGATATTTCAAGAATTAATCAAAAGATAAAGTCTCATTCGGTGGCCATTAAACAACTTGAGCAACAACTTGGCCAAGTTTTTACTCAATTGAATCAGCGTTAGAAAGGTACATTGCATAGTAACACAGTTAAAAATCCAAAAAATGAAGGGCAATGTATGGCGGTTACGACTAGAGGTGGAAAAAGTACCATCGATCCTCCTTACCGGTTGAGGTAGAAGATGTTTGTGAGAAGGGCGTTACAGATAAGGATGTTGTTGAAGGAGAAGATTGTGTCAAGGATAGGGTAGGTGAAGTCGTTTAAGGCAACAAAAGTATAAGACCATCCCAAGGTCTCCTCCTCCTTTCCTCAAAGACTCAAGAAGACAGAGGAGGACGGCAAGTTCAAACACTTTCTCACTATGCTTAAGCAACTATCTATCAACATCCCTTTGATTGAAGCTTTAAAAAAAATACCGAGTTATGCAAAGTTTATGAAATACTTGGTTACCAAAAAGAGGACTGTGAGTCAGGAGCTTTCTAAAGAACTTCAATATTATAATGCCATCACTACTAATTCATTGGCTCAAAAATATGAGGATCCAAGTGCTTTCACTTACCATGCACTATAGGAGATGTAGAGTTTACAAGAGCACTTTATGATTTGGTTGCTAGTATCAATTTGATGTCTCTCGCAATTATCAAGAAGCTTGGCTTAGGTATGCCTACTCCTATTAAGATGTGATTGTTAATGGCAGATAAAATAGTCAAGAAATCAGAAGGGATACTTTATCATGTGTTGGTGAAAGTGGATAAGTTTATATTCCTTGCGAATTTTGTGATTCTTGATTGTTAAGTTGATTTTGAAGTCCCTATTATCTTAAGGAGACCATTTCTGGCCACTGGGAGAGCTCTATTAGATATGGATGCAAGTCAACTCAGCTTTAGGGTAAATGATGAAGAAGTGATTTTTCATATATGCTAGTCTATGAAGCATCTTGATGAGTTTAAAAGTGAGGTTTGGGCAATTGAGGAAGTCTAAGTACTCAAAATATCTAAGTCGTGCTACGATAATATATCAGACACTACTTATGAGGTAACCCCAGAATTTTGATGTTTTATCTTGGTTTTGTATTTATTTTCAATTTGTGGTTTCTTAGGTAGTTGTTTAACTGTGTTTTGATTTTTATCTTTAACATTGGGTATGTTGCATATAGGGTGCAAGTGAATTTATGAAGAGTACTCAAGTGATGGACAAAGATTGCAGATTTTGCTGAGAATTGCACCAGGTACAGGTTCTACAATTGGGTTTATGAGTCGTATTGCACTTCATGACTTGCAACCCCATCTCGTAGAAAACTCCAGTGAGCATGAACAGTGTACACTCTACCCACGAGCTAACTTTATGACTCATAGATCAAGCTACGAGCCATGAATGGGGTTCATGGAATCCAGGTATATTTTTTAATTTTTCTAACTGTTAAGAGGTCTACGAGACCTACACTTATGAGTCGTAGACCAAGCTATGACTTGTAATCGGGGTTTCATAGACCCAATCTGATAAATTTTAAATGTTGACCTGATAAGGTATAAAAGAGGGTCGAAATATTTTGACCCCATGTTTACCCTAATTTATCAAATTTCTGTAATTCTTCCTTGCCTTTTTATTTTCCAATCATTTTGTTTCCGGCAAGAAAATTTGATAACAAGGGTTTCTTGAGCATTCATCTTCTCTTTCTCCATCAAGTTCATCTATACACTTGGTAACTTTCTTGGTTTAACTTAAACCCCTAAATTTGCCTTGTTTGTAAATGTTTGAGTTGATGACTGTGAATGAGTTGGTGCTTAATCTTTCTATTCTTGCTTGAATGTGAATTGTGAATTTAAAGTAGGGTTATTTTTTATTATATTGATAAATTGAATATGGAGTTAGGAATGGTGGAGCTGTGATAGTTCATTTTTATGCCCATTAAATCATCTATTTTGTGTGTCACTGAATGATGCAAAAGAGTCCATGTATTATGGATTGATAGGTGATAGCATTGATGCATGATCTTATGAGAGTCCTGTAGGAAGGATGAAATGATAGGGTGTTGATGCTATATCTCTTTCGATGGGGTGAATTTGTAAAATCATGTTTGGTGTACTGGTTATTATGTGCTTAACATTTGAGTGTGCATATGCTTGCTTCGATGCTAGTAGGATAGGGTTTGAATTGTTTATAGGGTCCGTGTGATAAACTTAGGTAGTTTAGGTACGTATAGGTTCTTCTTCATGAGAGTCTTTTATGACTCGTAAATGAGTCTACGAGTCATAATTGCCTCTCGTGGGAAGTTATAGTGACTTGAATTTCTGAGTGTTCATCATATGGGACCTTCTACAAGTCGTAGATAGGTCTTGTAGACTCTAGCCTATTTTGAATTTACTCCCTAGAACTCTATACGAAACTAGTTTATGACTCATGGATCAAGTTATGAGTCGTACCTTTGTCTCATATAACATTCCAGTATTCAATATTGTTTTGCACTTCTAGTTTATGGGACTACTTTACGACTCGTAGTTCTAACTATGACTCATAATTGGTTCTTATAGTACCCTTCTACAATTGGTCCAATTCAATTTTTGCTTTTTCTTTCTTAATTATCGGTGCTAATTATGGTTCATCTATTTTTAATTTATAGGAATTATGGTCCCAAAAGGAAATCACTCTAAGATTGACGCATTCAGGATGAAGCTCATTGATGAGCCGACTGATGATGAGCAGACTCCCCAGCCGAGTGGGTCACTTGAGATCTATGATGTTTCATCAGACCTAAGGTGGGGGTACCACAGGCTAGAGTTGCAACTGCTAGAGCTGCCCAGACTCAAGCTCAGGTTGATACTTCTTCCTAGTCCTTATGGCTCATAACTATCCCAAATTTTGATCCCAAGGTTTTCTTGCCCGTGTTCTTTTTCTTCATGGATATTTAATTTCTATTGAACAAGAACATTTAGGATGTTTAGATAATATTTATAGTATATAATACTAATATTTTTGGCATATAGTATATTTTTATGTTTTGTTTTGAAATATGGTATACACAAAAAAAATTATTAGTATTTAATTGGCAACCATGCATGTTTGCTTGTTTGGCAATAGTTGTTTTGATAAGCGAGGGTAATTTGAGACATGAAGCATGATATGTGAGTTGCTTGTGGATAATGTTTTGCAATACCATGTGAGTGTGAGCTGATGTTGCTGAATTCATGCATTTTTATGCTAATTCAGAACTTGCCCTGTTAATCTAAGTTGGATTGTAGATTAAATGGATTAGGAAGAGATCTTAGGCCTTTGTTCTTTAATTAGTCCACTTTATCCTAAAATAACCAACCAAATGATGTTTTATCCCTTGCTCCAAATATTTGAGCCTTGCTTGAACCAATTCTTTCTAAAACACCTAATTAGACAAACCTTGTCTAATGAAAAACCTTGAGATTGACCCTTGTCTTTCCTTGAGCATTGTGAACCTTGATTGAGGCGAAAATCCTAAGTTGACGGTGGCAACAAAAAATGGCCCTGGTTTGGGGAATAGATATTGTGTACTTCAGAATAGGCTAAAAGCCTAAGATGAGGGTGGCCGGTGTAGCGGTAAAATCACAAAAATAAGGTGGTGAGTTGGGAATGAGGAGAAAAAGAAGAAAATCATGTGTCGGGTACAAGAAAAAGAAAAAAATGCCTTAGAGTGAGATTAAAACAAAATGAAGTGTAAAAATGAGTCAAAAGCTGATAATGAGAAGAAAATACCTCCAAAAAGCTTGAATGTTGAAAAAAAGGGAGAATAAGGTAGAAATATTGGAGTTAGTGAGGTGAAAGTGTTGAAATATGTTGTTCAAGGATGGCTTCTAATCACTATTTTTCCAAAATATCATACCAAAGCTCCCTGAGCCTACGTTATAAGCCTAGAAAGTCCTAAAGTGATCCTAGTCCAGTTGGTTGAAAATCATTGGTTAAGATATAATTCAAGTGAATAAGCCTAGAAAGTCCTAAAGTGATCCTAGTCCAGTTGGTTGAAAATCTGAGTCATAAGTATATGAGCAAGTCTATGATATTAGTCATGATGCACGAACATCTTTTGTGAGAGTGAGTATTCTTGCTTTGTCCAAAGACTGAAATTGAAATCATCACTAAGTGTTAAAATGGGACTTTTTTCTGTGAGGACATTTGAATTGCATTGTTAGCATTTGACTTGTTCAGTGATTGTGGACTGTTGATATTCCTTTGCTTGTCATGGTTATGTTGTCAAATGCACTAGTGTGTTGTGGTTTGCTAAATAGTTGCCTGATCTTATTTTGAAAAGTTGGTGTGGGTACTTGAGTTTGGATTGAGTATTATATGTGTCATTGTGTTGATGGTTGTTTGTTGCTTTGTTATCTATATAGACTGAGTCATCATTTGAGGACAAGTAACAATTTTAAGTTGAGGGTATTGATGTGCTATGAAAATACAGCTGTTTGTTGCTATGTTATATAGACTGAGTCATCATTTGAGGACAAGCAACAATTTTAAGTTGAGGGTGTTGATATGCTGTGAAAATACAGCACATTTGTTGCCTAAAATTTAGGATTTTGTGTATTCTGAATGCGACTTTTGTGGGTTTTGTGTGTTTTTGTGCTTGTTTTTATAGGAAAAGTAGGTTGGCACAATTTTAAGAAGATTGCAGACTTTTGCTGATTTTTGGCCTTATACGAGACCCTCTATGAGTCATAGAGTCATCTACTACTCTTAGAGGGGCTTCCGTGAAGAATTTCGGTGAGGTCTGAAGATTCAAAGTTCAACCACATGAGACCTTTTTATGATTCGTAGTTCACTCCACTAGTCGTATTGAGGGGTTTTCACTGAGGTTTCTAGAGAAGGACTAAAAGATGTAGATGAGAACTACAAAAGGTCAATACGAGTCATAGATCAGACTATGACCCATGATAATATTTCATAGCAGTGAAGTCCAAGATTCAAGATGCTAAACACAAAAACTCGATTACAACTCGTAAACTCAGTTATGAGTCATAATTGAGAGTCATAGAAGACGTCGACCAATTTTTCTATTATTTTTGGTGAATTATTTGTAAATACAATAAATGGTATAATTAAGATATTTTTAGTAAGAAGTACACAGAATAGAATAGAGAACGTAATTAGAGCATTTTTAGAGTTTTAGAATTGGAGACTAAATATTGGAGACAAGAATTGTAACGACCCCAAAAAAAAGTGCCCAAAAATATGCCTCAGAAGTCCCCTAAATTATAATTTCTATGTAACTTAAAATCTTTGCGTGATATCAAAAATCCGTGTGTGATATCAAAAATCCAACTTCATATTCTTGTTCAGGGGTCAAATTGAGTGGGAAATGGGTCTAACCCTATTTTAGAGCAACCGTAGCGATTTTCAAAATTTCAAAGTTTGACGAAAACAGTAGGCCTACGCGTCAATGGCATGACACACCAATGTTATTTTTCAGTGTAATTTCGTCTCCCTTTTCTTTCTCGGTCTAAGGCTTTTGCCCCTTTGGCCCAAGTCTTCCCATACGTGAAAATACCTATACATAACCATATTTTTCCTTTATATCATACAAGACATTCCCCAATACTTACTCAAACACTTAGTCTTATACTTTTCTCAAAATTCAAGTGCCAAAACCCTCTTCGGATCTTAAGAATTGCACTTAAGCTTCAAGTTCATCTCCAAAGCTAAGGTATGTGGGTTTATTTCATGGGCTTCTTTCAACCATGATGCCCAAGCTTACTTTTACCTAAAATTGCATGATTTAAAGTAGATTTACAAATGGGTCTTACTGATGCACACTATGTTGGGGTTTATGAAATTGTGACTGTTTTACTATGTTTTGGGCTATGAATCTAAGATCTAATGTTAGATTTGATGAAGTGTTTTGATGTATATTGCTTGAGGGTGTTACCAAGTATTTATTGATGGTTTTATATTGGATTTTCTTGCATGATTCTACTCTTTGAATTGTATGGTTTTACACTAGCATTATACACCTTCCAAGTGTTTGATAAAATATTTTTTTAAGGATTCTTTAAGTTTTGATGATCTATTGGTTGAGTTATGATTCAAGTGACTCTATGATGATTATGAGCTTTCTAAATATGTGTTTAGATCATGAAAATGTTGATGGTGTTGTAGGGCCAGATTAAGCCCCTTTCTTAAGATTATACCTCTTGTGAGTCTTTGATGTTGATGTTAATGAAAGATTAATGTTGATGATGACCCATTTTTATGATTGAGGTTAGGCTCACCATTTGAGGTCAATGATGTTAAGAGCTACTTGTGCCATATCTCTATGTTTATTGCAAGTTATTAAAGTATGATTATTTTATATATTTTGTGGGATTAGACTTAGCATCGAGTGGACTAGAGGCGAGTTCCCATGTCCTAGAACTATGTGTCACCATAGGTGAAGGGATTAGAGGTGGGTCCCCTAAATCTTTAAGAGGCGAGTACCCTAAATATGAGGGCTTGAGGTGAGTACCTGAGTCCAAGCTTGAGGCGAGTTCCCAGGTCCAAGCTTGAGGCGAGTACCCGAGTTCAAGAACTAGAGGTGAGTACCTGGTTCACCCTAAGGCTTAGTGGATCTACTTAGGCATTAGGAGGTTCCTCTTGGCAAGTAACTTCCCCCTTTCTTCTGGTGTAGGGTTGATATCGAGATCCCAAGTTGTAGCTCACTTGGTCTTATGTTATGTCGGTTGAGGTTTCTTCACATGTTTATATATTATGTTCTATGTAAGATTAATGATTTGCAAAGCATGATTTACTTAAGCATTGATAATACATGTCATATTGTTATTATGTTATCTGTTGCTAATAATTATAAATTTTGATTGTGATGCCTATCTCTTGTTGTATTGCATCTCACATACTTAGTATATTTAAACGTACTAACGCATACTCTATGCCTACATGATGTTACCATGTAGGAACCGAAGTCCTACTTGAGCATCTCCACCCATGAGCTTAGTACGATTTTACTCAAGCTTGTCGGTGAGTCCTCCATTTTGGAGACGTTACTTATGATCTTATGCTATGTTCTAAGACTATATTTCTTTTATGTATATTTTGACTATGAGAGAGCCTGATTATTTATCTTGGCCCCCGCTCCTATCTATGTAGCAGAGATATTGTTGGATATGTTATATATCTTTGTTATAAGCCTTGAGTCTGTTGTTTCTTGATGTTTATAATATGGAAGTTTACCCTTAGTCCCAATTCCCTTTGTTTATGCTTATCTCTTATTATCATTTTAATAGCTTCCGCGACCAAGGATATGTAATGATATACTATAAGGTGTGTTTAGGGTTCCTTCGGGTTCCCCATTCACCGGCCATATCAAGGCCCTAGGCTTGGGTCATGACAAAAATGGTATCAGAGCACTAGGTTGTTAGATCCTTAGAGTCCAACACACCACATTGATTAGAGTCTTACTCATGGTTGTGTTGTGCACCACAACTATGAATAAGAGGCTTTGAGATATCTTAGGAAACGTTTCCCTTCTTCATGTTCTAAGTCATGCTATAGAGTTCACATAAGTCTTCCCCCCCCCCCCAATGATTGTTCTTTTCTATGCTAGATCATGCCTAACACAAAATAAAGAAGAGCCCACTCTCCAGAAGAACAACTGACCCATGAAGAATTTTGGGATGCACTTAGTATGTTAGCTCAAGTTATGGCTAATCAAGCCAACCAAGGGGCCCAAGCCCCTCATGGTCCTACTCTGGCATCTCGACTCAGGGACTTTCTGAGGATGAATCCGCTGGAATTTCTATGGATCTAAGGTAGATGAGGACCATCAAGCATTTATTAATGAGGTCTACAAGGTATTGGCTATCATGGGAGTTGGATCAGAGGAAAAGATAGAGTTGGCAGCTTTCCAACTCAGAGGGGTAACATAAATATGGTTTAACTAATGGAAGGAAGAGATAGGGATTAACAATCTGGTTCTGTGGGAGGAGTTCAAGCTGGCCAGTTGGTAGAGTACCAACTCAAGGGGGTAGCGCAAATATATTTTAGTCAATGGAAGGAAGAGAAGGAGGTTGATAATATGGTTCTATGGGAGGAGTTCAAGGCAGCTTTTCTTAATCGGTTCTTCCCTCTTGAGCTTAGGGAAGCTAAATTGGTGGAGTTCATAAACTTGAAATAAGGATCTTTGAGTGTTGGGTAGTATGCCCTCAAGTTCAATTAACTTTCAAAATATGCCCCCTAATTAGTAGCCGATCCAGTGTCTAGAGTGAAGATCTTTGAGTGTAAGGGAGTATGCCCTCAAGTTCAATCAACTTTCAAAATATGCCCCCCGATTAGTAGCCGATCCAGTGTCTAGAGTGAGTAAATTTGTGATGGGAGTATTCGAATTGGTGAGTGAGGAGTGTCGGTCTACTATGTTAATTAGTGATATGGATTTCTCCCGCCTTATGATTTATACCGAACAACTTGAGAGGGAGAAGCTTAGAAAAAGAAAAAATGAGGGGTCCAAGAGGGCTCGATTTGATGGTAGCTTCCGAGGTCAAGGGTACGATGATGGTCCAAATAAGAGAATTTCCAAGGATGGGGTGGCCATTCCTAAGTATCAAGATGAAAGCATTGGTAGGTAAGCTCCTCTTACATGCAACAAGTGTAGAAGGTACTACCTGGAAGATTGCTTAGCTAGTTTGGTTGCATGTTTTAGATGCGATGGAATGGATCATATCATGCGGCATTATCCATGAGTCCCTAAAGATCATAAGGATGGTCATCGATGTTCTTAACCATACATCTCTAGGGGCTACTAGACTTGGCTTGGTGCTTTATGGATAAGTTGAAAGTTTAGATTTTGATGGATCCAGGTTCCACTATACCTTGCATTATTCCTTTTTGGTTGCTTATGGGCTTCTTGTGTTCCCCGAGTTGTTATATGAGCCTTTAGTGTTTACCTCTTGTTGAGTATAATATTGCTAAGAATGTTCATAGGTGTTGTTCCATATTCATCGTGCCTAAGGTCTTGCCTTGTGACTTGTTGGAGTTGATGTGGTAGAATTGATGTCATGCTTGGGGTGGATAAGTTACATGCATATTATGTCCCCGTGGATAGTAGAAATAGTAGAGATAGATTCCGACTCTCTAATGAACCAGTTTTTGAGTGGGAGGTTGTCAAGTGGTAGCAAAAGAGGTAGGTCCATTCTTGTCTTAAAGTTCAATTGATCTCTAAGGGTTTCCCTATGTTCTTATTGTAAAGAATCCTGTCTTGTGATCTTGGTTAAACTTGGTTTGATGGGTTAGAGGTCTTGGAGTGGTTTGGCTACTTACATAGCATACTTCTAATGAGTGTAGAACCTGTAAGGTTGTAATATGATGGTTAAGGATGGTCAATCTATTTGGCCAACTACAACAGATTAGTCATTTCTCTAGGATTGATCTTTGGTTCGAGTTTTGTCTCCAAGTAAGGATGAGGGTAGTTGATATCTCTAAATGTCTTTTTGGACGAGGAGTGAGCACTTTGAGTATTAGTGGAGTTGTTTGGTTGACTTATATACCAGCTTTGTTTAGGGGTTTTATGAATAGGGTCTTAAAACCGTACCCTGACATATTTTGTGGTGGTCTCTAGTGGTGGAGTATTAGCTTATTTAGAGCTTATGAACCATTTGGGGTAGTGTTGAAAGTCTTGGGGTTGAGAGGTTGTTTGCTAAATATGATATGTGTGAGTTGAGGGGTCCATCGTTTGGCTAGATTGGGGGGGTTATAATGGAGGACGTTGAGCATGGTGTAGTATTCTTGATGGTCCCAAATCTTCTTTAGTTGAAGGGGATCTGGATTAACCAAGGCTTAGATGCATGATTTACTTAAGCATTAATCATACATGTCATATTGTTATTATGCTATCTATAACTTATAGTTATGTATTTTGATTATGATGATTCTCTCTTGTTGCATTGCATCACCAAGGCTTAGATTCTGCCTTATTAGAGTTGGAGGTTTCGGGTGAAAGATGGTAGAGTGGAGGTTGTGTCCCAAGAGGGAGATGGTGGTTCATGGTACCAAGTAGACTATGTGTGATTAAGGTTGACAATGAGTTTAGCATTGTGAGTCCTTATAGTATGTAGAGGAGGATTGCTAAGGTTGCTTAAAGATTGGAATTACCTAGGGATATGGTTATGGTTTGTTCGGTTTTTCATGCTTTTAGGTTGAGGGGATGTGGTGGTGACTCTAGTGCTATAGAACTCGTAAGATTGTGGGTGTTGTGAAGGATAAGTTGACTTAAGAAGAGGTCCCGATGGAGGTATTAGATGGAAGGGTTGAGAAAGTTGATTGATAAGGGTGTAGTGTTCGTTAAGGCCCTTTGGAAGAATTGTCAAGTCAAAAGTGTCTCTAGGGCAAATAGAGTGGGCATGGAAAAGCGATATCCATACCTCTTCGTTCTATTCAAGCTAATGATAACATGTCAAATCCCTTTTTGTGACTTTAAGTCTTATGTTTTAGCCCCTATGTCATTGCATGCATTCATGTTTATGTTGACAAGTTTATGATGATTTTAACACTTTTGTTGAATTTCGAAAATGGAGTTTAAGTGCATTGTTGCATTCTTGTTGGAGTTTAATGATTACTCTTCTTAGATACGTCTTTTTGACATTCAGGGACGAATGTTCCCAAGGGGGAGATATTGAAACGTCCCACACTTGCCTAGGAATGCCCCCATAATTGTAATTCCCTTATATCTCAAATTGAGGATATTTAAACACCCCTTCACGTAGCTCAAAAAGACCCTATGTTACATTTTTTTCAATATGTCAAAATCCTTGCAGAATTTCGCAGATTCGACTTCATATTCTTGTTTAGAGGGAAAAATTATATGGCAAGACAAGTACCTACAAGGTATACTTTATCCATGCCAAGAAAAATAATTTTTGGTGAAACTTCAAAAACTAGTAGTTGTCCGCAATGGGTACGCGATGCAGACCGACGCGGACTAGTTCAAAAATTTTTGAAGATTGTTATTTTTACTCCAGGACAATTGGGTAATAACCCTATACCTATATACGCGAATATCCCTCATTGTCAAGACGTTTTGAGCCCTAAAAACCAACCAAAAACCTCTAAATTCCTCTCTAATCTTCATCAAATTCTCTATCCATTCTCATGATTTTCGAGAAGCCTTGTTAAAAAACCAACCAAAAACCTCTCAATTCCTCTCTAATCTTCATCAAATTCTCCATCCATTCTCAAGGTTTTCAAGAGGTCTTGTTGGAATTCAAGGAAACCAAGTCAAGCCCCAAGACCTCCTCAAGATTCAAGTGTCCTAATCTCTTACCAGATCTAAGAATTTCATTCAAGCTTGAAGTCTCTAATTCAAATCTTCTTCAAAAAACTCTCCAAAGTCAAGATATGTGGGTTTGTTTTGTGGGTTCCTTTCACCCATGTTGCCCAAGCTTCCTTTTACCTAAAATTTCATGATTTAAAGTTCATTTACTCATGGGTCTTAATTATTATAAAATTCACTACATAATATGTTAGGCTTTATGAAATGGTGATTGTTTTAGCATGTTTTGAGCTATGAATCTAAGATCTAATGTGACATTTGATGAAGGATTTTGATGTATATTGCTTGAGGGTGTTACAAAGTATTGATTGATGGTTTATATTTGATTTTCTTGCATGATTCCATCTTTAAATTGCATGGTTTTACAATAGCATTACACACCCGCCAAGTGTTTGATAAAATGACTTTGTAAGGATTCTTTGAGTTTTGATGATCTATTGGTTGAGTTATGATTCAAGTGACTATATGATGATTATGAGCTTTCTAAATATGTGTTTAAATCATGAAAATGTTGATGATGTTGTAAGGCTGAATTAAGCCCCTTGGATCCACTTAGGCATTAGGAGGTTCACCTTGGCAAGTAACTTCCCCCTTTGTTTCGATGTAGGGTTAATATCGGGATTCCAAGTTATAGCTCGCTTGATCTTATGTTATGTCGATTGAGGTTTCTTCCAACACTTATATATTATGTTCTATGTAAGATTAATGATTTGCAAAGCATGATTTACTTAAGCATTAATCATACATGTCATATTGTTATTATGCTATCTATAACTTATAGTTATGTATTTTGATTATGATGATTCTCTCTTGTTGCATTGCATCCCACATACTTAGTGCATTCAAATATACTAATGCATACTCTATGCCTATATGATGTTACCATGTAGGTAATGGAGCCCCCTTGATCATCTCCACCGATGTGGCTATTGTAATTTCACTCAAGCTTGTTGGTGATCCTGCATTCTAGGGACATTGCTTATGATCTTATGATATGTTCTAAGACTATCTTTCTTTTATGTATGTATTGACTATGAGGGTGAGC
>DF359979.1:29040-51466 GCA_000787875.1 Solanum virginianum | reverse complement strand
TCGGTTGCTTGTCTTGGCTCCCGCTCTTATCTATGTAGTAGAGGTGTTGTTGGACATGTTATGTATCTATGCTATAAACCTTGACTCTCTTGTTTCGTGATGTTTATGATATGGAAGTTTACCCTTAGTCCCAATTCCCCTTGTTTATGCTTATCTCTTATTGCCATTTTAATTGCTTCCGCGACCAAGGATGTGTAATAATATTCTATGAGGCTTGTTTGGGGTTCCTTCGTGTTCCCTATTTGCTTGTCACATTTAGGCCCTATGCTTGGGTCATGACATTAATGTCTTAGGATAGCATAGGAAGTCACAAAAGTCCCTTAGGAGTAGCTATAATTACATAAAAAAAACTATTAATGAAGTGGAATAAAATTGCTTGCGAGGGGTCCCGTGAGAAGGTCTCATAGACCATGAACCCTCCCCTGAGACCATACTTAGCCAATTCACAGGACATATCACAAAGACTATATACTTTTCTGTGAACCAACATTTATAAGGAGTAACATGAATTCACATAATACATAGCACATAAGACTAAGGGGATGTTAAGTATGACACACTTATCTGAACTTGGAATGAGGTGAAGCCGAATGCATTGGAAAGCTAATTCAAAGAGCTTCAATTTGATTGGTCATTGGCCACCCAGTTTGATTTTTCTAAGAGATATGCTTATTTAAAGTTGACCCTTCTATTTGTTCTTATGAAAAGCATAGCCAAAGGAATTCCATACTTAGAAAAATGCACACCAACACCCAAAGGGAAGGCTTCATGGTCCGTACCAAGGTATACTGACCGTATGCCTCCTCTGTGAAGCTTCACTTAAAAAATTCTTCAACAACCAAGTTCCAAGATCATAAGTCAATACTTAGACAATTTTCACTCTAATGCCTATATGGGAGGCCTCACGGACCGTAAAAGGACTATATGGTCCATGAGAGGGTCCATGTGTGAAATGCCTTGGCCAAAATATGGATTTTAAAGGCCAAGGATACTCATATTGTCCATGTGTGGTATACCCTGGTCTCAAACTCCATATTAAATCCCATACACCCTACACAAGGCCAAGGGCCACTTCAAGGAGCTTCCAAACGGTCCGTATAGCCTCATACGGGCTGTGAAGGCTTTCATGAAGCATCATCTCGGTCAAAAAAAATTTCAAAACCAAATTTACAAGCTCCATTAAGGTTATACGAAGTTCGGATCCTTATATCATCTCCCCCTTGGGAAGTTTATCCTGAATGTGCTAGAACAAGGCTTGAAAGGCTTGACTTAGGACATAAAACATCTAAACATAAGATACAATACATATTTTATCACTTGAAAATCATGAAGTAATTAAAACTCATATCGAAACATCTTTAAATCATTCAAAAATTCTTTAAATCATTTTCTGCACATGTATACATGTCTGTCATGAAACTCAAGAGTGAAAGAATTAGGACCATTGAGACTAGGAAGAACAAAATACCATAGGCTTGAGTAGATTGGAAAGTATAGAGGTATCATCCCATCATACTTGATTCCACTTCCCGCGTAGCACTTTCAACATGTTGGTTTCTCTAAAGCACCTTAACTGAATCCATATCCTTGTTGTGAAGCGGCTTCAGTTGACTATCAAAGATCTCAATCGGGACTTCCTCATAAGACAAGTTTTGCCCCCAATCTCAACACCTTCAGAAGGCACAATTGTTCTAGGATCACCAAGCAATTTCCTCAGCAGAAACACATGGCATACCAAATCAATAGAACTCAAATCCAAAGGAAAATCTAACCTATTTGCCTCATTCCCAATCAGCTCCGCAATCTTATAAGGACCTACATACAGGGGACTTAATTTGCCCTTTTTTACCAAAATGTATTACACCTTTCATAGGAGAAATCTTCACATACACCCTATCACCGACAAGAAACTTAAGAGCCCTCTTTCTACTATCTGAATAAGACTTTTGATGACTTTAAGCCTTCTTCAACCTTTCCTTAATCATTTTCACTCCTTCAATAGCCTCTAACACTAAATCTAAGCCTATAAAAGACATTTCATCTAAATCAAACCACCTCACAAGAAACCTACACCTTCTACTATATAAAGCCCCAAACGATGCTATACCAATGCTAGCATGAAAGCTATTGTTGTAAGCAAACTACATGAGTGATGGATGATCGCCCCAATTAACCTTGAATTCCAACGAACAAGACCTTGACATATCCTTCAAAGTTTGAATTATCGTCTAGGCTTGCCTAATGGATCAAGAATGAAAAGAGGTACTTAAATTCACCTTAGTTCTAAGCCCCTTTTTGAGATATGTCACGACCCGGACCTCAGGTCTAGGAGTGACATGGCAAATGGGAACCCAAGAGTCCCTAAACAAGCCTCATAGCATCCATTCACACATCATCGATTTAGTGGCGCGTATAAATAGTAAACACATAATTCTAAGGGAGAGGAAAATAGGACACACTATGGGGATGTCATATAGGATAAGGAGTAACATGAATTCACATAATACATAGCACATAAGACTAAGGGGATGTTAAGTATGACACACTCTAAGGGGGTAATATGGGGCTTAGGACCTTTCACCAGATAACATGAATCCATAATATAAACTCATAATCAATCCATAGAGACATAAACATATCAATAATATCATCCCCCGAGTACAACACTTAGCACATAAACGTAAAAAAGTTTAGAAGATATCCAACACTGCCTCTAATCACAAGATAGGACAGGGGCAAAGACATACCCAGGGCTCACCCTCAAAGTAAATAAAATAAGTAAACACCATAGGTAGATGAAACGGTGGTTTGTCCTTGAAAAGTAGGACTCACCACAACAAGCAAACCTTGAGATCCAAGATAGATGTTTTATGGTGGATGAAAGAATTACTCGGTCCCTACATGATTAGATTATGTAGACAAAAGTATGCGTTAGTATGTTTGAATGTACCAAGTATTAGTGATGCATATGATTTATCAAATATGCATTCAACGTAAGATGACAAGGGCACATATAGAAAGAATCATATAACAAAGGAATAGTATATATCAATATGCCATGAGGTGTATGATGTATGAATGTAAAAATACTTCATATATATTGAGGATGGGACCGTAACCGACGTAAGACCAAGTGAGCAATAACTTGGAATTCCATCATCTACCCTAAAATGGATAAAGAGGTGACCTGCTTGCCAAAGGTAGATCCATAATCATTCTCCTTCTTCTTTTCCCTCTTGGGGCATAAACATACCTATGTTAGGCACATAGTTCAAGAAAAGGAGTATGGAACCATGGGGATAGCCCACCTACCTCCAATCCATTGGTGCTAGGTCATTATTCAACTAGAATACACACACACCCACCCACCCCTACACACACATACACAGAGACACACACACACAAAAAAAAAACATATATATATATATATACAGACTTGTAAAAAAAGGCAGAAGACTTTCAATTTTTTTACATACATTCTTAGGCTTAAAGGCCAAACGACATCCTTCATAATCATGCATAATAGGCTAAAAGCTAAAACATTCTTCATAAGATACTTTTCATGCATAGGAATAGCTCCTTTGGAGCACAATCTTGAGAAATGAGTGTAAATCCTTAGGGATAGCCCACCTCGCCTCAAACCTCAATCGATGCTCCCTAAACATAGTGGTGTAAACACCCATAGTTGCTCAATGAGCCTTAATCATAAACATTTATTGTGATAACATTCTTGTCATAACCATAATCTATATCAAAATCATTTACATAAACATAATTGGGCTTAACCCACTTCATAAATTCATAGAAATCCAATGTTCATGAATCCATATGCTATGAATAAGATGAGGATGGCATGGGTAATTGACATTCAAACTTAAATAAATGATAAATTAGGAAATTCAAGTAAAAACATAAGTAAAATTCACATTTAAATCATAATATTGATTACTCATGCACAAATCAAGCTTTGAAGGGGACATGCACTTTCATGATTTCATCAACTTTAATGCTAACCATCATATTAGGGCTTAAATCAACTTAAAATCATCAATAAAGCATAGTCCCTACATCAATTGAGTTTATTAAATTATAGTATTTTAAACTCATATTTAAAGTAAGCTAAATTTCATGAAAAGTCACTTGAAAAGAGTTTGGGTCTTCTTGGTTGAAAGGGGCCAAGAATCAAAACCCACATACCTTAGCTAATGAAGAAGATTCAAGATGAAATTTGGTGAAGAAGGAGTTTTTCTTTGATTTCTCAAGCTTAAGATCCACAAGAGTTCTTTGAAAGAGACTTGAGAGAATTTTCAAATGTGAGGAATGAATTTGAATGTTAGGAATAAAGTTTAGGTCATTAGGAAGTCTTTAGGTAGCATAGGAAGTCATAGGAGACCCTTAGAATAAACCATAATTATGAAGATGCCATTAATGAAATGAGTTGAAAAATTGAACGTTGTCACTTTAAGGGAGGCTATATGGTTTGTGACATATCACACGGACTGTATACTTTTCTGTGATCCAATATTTAGAAAAGTTATGCTTGATGAAGGTTTGAAACAGTACTCTTATACTTAGAAAAAATTTGATGAAATCATTTATACCGGGGGGTCACACGAGCCGTGTGAAGCCACATGGTTCTTGTATTTATCTGTGTCCTCCTCCTTAGAAAAATTCTCACTATAAAGTTCTGATATGGTGATTTAACACTTTAAAAAATTTCACTCCGAAAGCGATACGGGAGGTCTCACGGGCCGTAACACCCCATATGAGCCATGTACTTGGCCGTGTGACTTTACTTGGCCCCAAAACTATGAAAATTTCAAACAAGGGCTACCACATGGTCCATGAGGTGTCGTACGGGCTATGAGGTGTCCAAATGTGGCATGTGTTAGTTTAAAACTCCACGTTTAAGAGCCAAACACCCTCGCAAGGCCAAGGTCCTCTCCATGGAGACTCACACGAGCTGTGGGACCTCACACGGACTATGACAGCTCCCATGGAGTGCCGCCTTGGTCCAAAATTTTCTGAAACTGAAATTTCCAAGCTCCAACAAGGTCGTACAATGTCTGGGTCCTTACATCATCTCCCCCTTGGGAATATTCATCCTTGAATGTCCAAAAACAAGGATTGAAAGGTTTCACTTAGGACATGGAACATTCAAAAACAAGATACATTGTATATTTTATCAGTTAAGAAATTCATGAAGTCAATAAACTCATATCAAAATGTATTCAAATCATTTAAAACATCATAAAAATCATTTTGGTGTACATGTATGCATATCATGTCATGAAACTGAAGAGTGAAAGAATTCGGACCACTTGCAAAAGGAAGAGCCTAATACCTTTGGCTTGAGTAGACTGAAAAAAATATAGGGATATCGTTTCATCATGTCTAACTCCACCTCGCATGTAGCACTCTCCACATGTTGATTTCTTCAAAGTACCTTAATCGAAGCCACATCCTTGTTACAAAGCTTTTTCACTTGCCTATCCAAAATCTCCACCGAAATTTTCTCATAAGATAAGTTCTCCTCACTCCCAACTCCTTCCAAAGGCACAATAGCACTAGGATCACCAACCAATTTTCTCAACATAGACAAATAGAAGACCAGGTGCATAGAGCTCAAATCACGAAGGCAACTCCAACCTACAAGCCACATTCCCAATTCTGCTCCATAATCTTATAATGGCTTATATATCAGGGACTTAGTTTGCGCTTCTTATAAAGATGCATCACACCCTTTATATGTGAGACCTTCACGTATACCCAATTACCTACATGAAATTCAAGGTCCCTCTTCTAACAGTCGAATAGGACTTTTGGCGACTTTGGATCGTCTTCAACCTTTCCCTAATTAACTTCACTTCTCTACAGCCTCCAACACCAAATTTGGGCCAATCAAAGCCATCTATCTTAACTCAAACCACCCCACTAGAGACCTATATCTCCAACCATACAAAGCCTCAAATAGTGTCATACCAATGCTAGCATAAAAGCTATTATTATAGGCAAACTCAATGAGTGGAAAATGGTTATCCCAATTACCTTTGTACTCCAACACATAACCTCTCAATGGCCTCCAAAGTTTGAATTGTCCTCTTGGCTTGTCCATCGATTTGAGAATGAAAAGTGGTGCTCAACTTTACCTTAGTACCAAGTCCTTTTTGAAATGACCTCCAAAAATGAGAAGTAAATTGTGTACCATGATCTGATACAATGGACCTAGGCACACCATGCAACCTCACCAACTCTTAAATGTACAAACTTGCATAATCTTTGGCACCAAAGGTAGTCTTGACTAGTAGAAAATGAGTAGAATTAGTCATCCAGTCGATGATAACCCAAATGGAGTCAAATTACTTTTGAGTTCGAGGCAAACCTACCATTAAATCCATGTTCATATCTTCCCACATCCAAGTAGAAATCTCAATGTCTTGAGTTAACCCATCGGGCCTTTGGTACTTTACCTCACTTGTTGACAGAAAAGGTATTTGGATACAAACTTAGTTATATCCTTCTTCATACCGTGCTATAATATACCCCCCTTAAATTCTGATATATCTTAAGTAGATCCTGGATGGATAGAATATGGGAGTTGTAGGCTTTACTCATGACCACCTTTATAAGATCACCTATATTTGAAAGACATAATCGATCTTAATACCGGAACATGCTATCTCCCCCTTGGGAGAATACCTCTATTTTCTTTTCGACAACTGATTTCTTCAATTCAACCAATGATGAATCTAGATCATGCTTAGCTTTTACATTAACAACCCTCGAAGATTCGGCCCCATTTTGAACATGAATACCATCACCATTAGAGTCGGTCAACCTAACTCCCAACTTAGCTAGTCAATGAACATCCCTTGCCAACTCCTTCTCCTCCTCAACATGAGCCACACTTCCCATAGATAATCTACTAAGAGCATCAACTACAATATTGGCCTTGCCGGGATGATATTGAGCACTCATGTTATAGTCCTTTAGGCTTTCAAACTATCTCCTTTGCCTCAAGTTGAGATCTCTTTGAGTAAACACATAGTGCAAGCTCTTGTGATCAGTGAAAACATCAACATGCACCCCATACAAATAGTGTCTCAAAATTTTCAAGGCAAATACTACCACCTCTAACTTAAGGTCATGAGTTGGGTAGTTATGCTCATGCACCTTCAGTTGTCTTGATGCATAAGCTATCACCTTACCCTATTTCATAAGCACACACCCCAACCCAATCTGAGAACCCTATTTCATAAGCACACACCCCAACTCAATCTGAGAAGAATCACAATATACCACAAACCCATCTAAACCATTTGGCAGAGTCAAAATAAAAGGTGATGTAAGCCAATCCTTCAAGGTCTGAAAACTCTTTTCACATTCATCCATCCACACAAATTTAACCTTTTTTTAGGTCAACTTAGTCAATGGAGATGCAATTGATGATAACTCTTCAACAAACCTCCTATAATAGCCAGCTAACCGAAGAAAACTCCTAATATCCGAAAGAGTCAATGGTCTAGGTCAATTCCTCACGGCCTTAGTCTTATTTGGGTCAACCTTAATACCATCACCGGACACCATGTGACTGAGAAAAGCCACTTTACCAAACTAAAACTCATATTTGCTGAAGTTAGCATACAACTTCTTCTCTCTCAACGTTTGAAGAACTAACCTCAAATGATCCACATGCTCCCGCTCACTCTGGGAATAAATGAGAATATCATCAATGAAGACAACCACAAAGCTATCAAGGAAAGGCTTGAACACCTAATTCATATGGTCCATAAACATGGCCAGAGCATTAGTTAAGTGAAATAACATCACCATGAACTCAAAGTATATATACCTCATTCGAAAAGCCATTTTAAGAATATCACACTCCCTAACCTTCAACTGATGGTAACTGGAATGAAGGTCAATCTTTGAGAAATGAGTATCCCCTTGAAGTTGATCAAATAAATCATCAATTCTAGGCAATGAGTACTTATTCTTGATGGTCACCTTATTCAATTGCCTATAAACTAAAAAGGTGTCCCTCAAAATTTTAGGACTCAAGCCAAACTTAATAGCCAATAGTGGAGACACAAAAGACAAATTTGCACTTGAATCAAGTAAAGCATAAAAGCATCAAAATCAAAGACTTTTAACATACCAGTCACAACATTCGGAGCTTCTTCCACCTCCTATCCAGCATGCAAAGCATACAATCTATTTTTTTGGGGCACCACTTGGTGGAGCTCTTGGTTGGGTTGGTTACCTTGAGCCATTTGGCCCTTCTTCGGTGCCTTTGGGTAATCAACAACCTTGAGCCCCATCTCATCACAACCATAACAAGCACTCGAACCCCAATAAAACCTTCCCGAATAAATCTTCCCACATTTGTCACAACGTGGAGGTATTGGCTCACCCCTAATAGATTACTTAGAAGGAGGCAGTCTAGCATTAGTAACTCAAGCATTATAACCTTAGCCCTATTCAAAGTAATCGAAACCGCCATCCCTAGAGCCGGATAACCTACCATCATAACGGTCCCTCTAAGGATTATGCACCTTCTTCTCCTTAAGCTTTTCCCATTCTATATGTTCGGCATAAACCATGAGTCTTGAGATATTCATGTCCCTAATGATCATGGTCATACAACATTCTTTCACAAGCAAGTCAGATATACCAGAAATGAACTTGTGCATCCTTGCACGAGGTCCGCCACAAATGTAGGGGCATACTTGGAAAGCTTAGTGAACTTGAGGGCATAGTCTCTTGCACTCATACCACCCTATTTGAGGCTGATAAACTCACTCATCTTAGCTTCCCTAAGGTCAATTGGAAAGAATCGATATAGGAAAGCAAACATCAACTCTTCCCAATTAACAGCACCACCACACACCCTTTCCATCGACCATTAGATATACCACACTTGGGCTATATCATTTAACTGATAAGCAGCCAACTTAGCCTTCTCTTCAGAAATGACACCCATAATCATCAACACCTTATTGAGCTTATCAATAAACTCTTGAGAAACTTCGTCAGCCTTTGACCTATAGAATTACGGAGGATTTATCTAGGTGAAATCCCTCACCCTAGAAGTTGAAATGGTATCCCGAGGAAGATTGGCATATCTAGTCTGAGAAGTCAACACTTGGGCAAGCATGGAAAAGGACATACAGAATTCACCATTAGAGATAGGCTCTTCCATAGGCTCTTGAGGTGTTTGACCCTCATTAGCCTAGGCCGATCTGGGTAGGGGAGCTCTTCTTTGAGGCATCTTCTGTAATAGATCAATGACACCATCAAGATAAGGAAATTAAATATACAAACCTCAATCGATGCTCCCTAAACATAGTGGTATAAACAGCCATAATTGCTCAATGATGCTTAATCATAGATATTTATGTGATCGCATTCTTATTATATCAAATATCTTTATCAAAATCATTTACATAAACATAATTGGGCTTAACCCACTTTATAATTTCATAGAAATCCAATGTTCATGAATGCATATACTATGAATAAGATGAGGATGACATGGGTAATTGAGATTCAAATTTAAATCAATGATACATTAGAAATTCAAGTACAAATATAAATAAAATTTACATTTAAATCATAATATAGAATAACTATGCATAAATCAAGCTTTAAAGGGGACGTGCACATTTATAATGTCATAACTTCAATGCAAGCCATCATAGTAGGACTTAAATCAATTTAAAATCATCAATAAAACATAGCCCATACATCAATTGAATTTAATAAATCATAATATTAAAAACCCATATTCAAAGTAAGCTAAAATTCATGAAAATCACTTGAAAAGAGTTTAGGTCTTCTTGGTTGAAAGGGACCAACAATCAAAACCCACATAACTTAGCTAATGAAGAAGATTCTAGAAGAAATTTGGTGAAGAAAGAGCCTTTCCTTGATCCCCAAGCTTAAGACCCACAAGTGTTCTTTGAAAGAGACTTGAGAGAATTTTCAAATGTGAGGTATGAATTTGAATGTTTGGAACAGAGTTTAGGTTATTAGGAAGCCTTAAGGTAGCATAGGAAGTCACCGGAGACCCTTAGAATATACCATAAGTACAAAAATGCCATTAGTCAAATGAGTTGAAAAATTGAATGTCGTCACTTAAAGGGAGGGTATACGGTCCGTGACACATCACACAATCCATATACTCGTTTGTGAACCAACACATAGAAAAATTATAGTTGATGAAGGTACGAAATGATGATCCTATACTTAGGAAAATTTTATGAAATCATCTATACAGGGGGTCACACGAGCTGTGTGAAGCAACATGGGCCGTGTACCAAACCATGTCCCCCTTCTTAGGAAAATTCTCATGATAAAGTTTCGAGATGGTGATTTAACACTTAGAAAAATTTTATCCATAAACTATACGGGAAGCCTTGCGGTCCGTGACACCCCATACGAGCCGTGTACTTGGCCTTGTGACTTCACTCGGCCCTAAAACTATGAATTTTCAAACAAAGGCCACTACACGGCCCACCACACGGTCTGTGAGGTGTGATACAGGTCGTCAGGGGTCCATGTGTGGAGTGCCTTAGTTTGAAACTTCATGTTTAAGAGACAAACACCCTCACAAGGCCAAAGGCCACTCCTTGGAGGCTTACGCAGGTCGTGTGACCTCACATGGATCATGAGAACTCCTATAGAGAGATACCTTTGTCCAAAACTTCTCGAAACTAAAATTTCCAAGCTCCAACGAGGTCGTACAATGTTCGGATCCTTAAAAGATAATTTCCAAGAGTGAGAAGTAAATTGGGTATCACAATTCGATATAATAAATATAGGAACACCATCCAGTCTAACCAACTCCTAAATATATAACTTGGCATTATCTTTAAACTTCAAAGTAGTCTCAACGGATAAGAAGCAAGTCGATTTGGTCATTCTTCCAACAATTACCCACATGGGGTCAAATTGCTTTCGGTACTGGGAAATCCAACCATAAGGTCCACATTCTCATTCTCTCATTTCAAGTAGGGATTTTAATGTTTTGGGCCAAGCAATTGGGCCTTTGATGTTGCACCTTTCCATGTTAGCTATTAGAGCATCCTAATACAAACTTAGCTATGTCTTTATTCGTACCATACCATCAATACACTTCCTTCAAGTCACGACACATTTTGGTAGATCATAAATGTATGGAATGATGAGAGTTATGGGCTTCACTTATGATCATCACTCTAAGATCATCAATGTCCAGAATACATAATCGGTCTTGGTATTGAGTTACACCATCTCCCCCTTGGGAGAAAACCTCTATCTTATTTTTGGCAACCAACCTCTTCAACTCAACCAATGACATATCTAGATCATGCTGAGTGTTAACATCAACAACCACAGAAGATTCAACCCATTCTGAACATGAATAACACCATTATTAGAGTCAGCCAACCTAACACCCAATCTAGCTAAATGGTGAACTTCTTTTGCCAACTCTTTCTTCCCTTCATCAACATGAGCCACAGTTAATAGATAGCCTACTAAGAGCATTGGCTACAGTATTTGCCTTGCTAAAATCATATTCTACACTCATGTCATAGTCCTTAATGAGTTCTAACTATCTCCTTTGTCTCAAGTTGAGATCCCTTTAACTGAACATATATTGCAAACTCTTGTGGTTGGTGAAAACATCAACATACACCCCATACAAATAGTGTCTCTAAATCTTTAAGGCATGTTTAAATCAAACTTTAAAGGGACAATGCATATTCAAGACTTCATAATAATAATGCAATTCAACATATTATGATATAAATCAACTTCAAATCAAACATCACTGTCGCTAACTCAAGATCATGAGTTGGGTAGCTACGCTCATGCACCTTCAATTGCCTTGATGTATAAGCTATCACCTTACCATGTTGCATAAGTACACAAACATCCAATCCAAGAAGTATCACACTAAACCATCAATCTATCTAAGCCATTTGGGAGTCGATGTCAGCCAATCTTTCAAAGTTTAAAAACTCTTTCACACTTATCCAACCATACAAACTTGGCCTTCTTTTAAGTCAACTTGGTTAATAGAGATGCAATAGATGAGAAACCTTCAATGAACCTTTAGTAATAACCATCCAACCAAAGAAAACTTTGAATATACAAAGCAGCAAGCTTGTCAAAGAATGCACATCCTTCATCAACTCCCTTTTCACCTCATCTATAAGACAAGCTACAACATCTTTCTTGCCTGAATTGCATATACGCCTAAAGTAACTCTCCCCATTTGTTAGGGAGGGATTGTTTTCATACACCAAATTGTGTCTACAATATTATCTTGGTTTCCAAAATTGTTAACAAGTTAGCACATAATCTCTGAATTTTCCAGAGAATCACAACTGAATTATGAAAAAGTAATACATTTCCTAAAATGCCTTGAACCCTCCTACCCATAGAAGTGGTGCGCTTCACACCCTTGAATAAGACTCTACTTGAAGTACCATGCTAGACTTCAAGTGATATGGCGAATGAGAAGATGAGAGTCCCCAAACAAGCGTTATTTATCCATATTCACATCATCGGTTCAGAAGCATATATATATATATATAAATAGTAGACATATAGTTCTAAGGTCGGGGAAAGTAGGACTCACGCTATGGGGATGTCATAGGGATAAGGGATTAACATGTATTCACATAGCACATAGCATATAACACATAAGAACTAAAGGGTAGGTAAGTATAACACACTCTATGGCAGCAATACGAGACTTAGTATCTCCCACATTTCCACATCAAATTATACATACTTATCAAAATTTTCATAATCAATCCATAGTAGCCATATCTAATATATAACCATAATCATAAACTTCAATTACAACACATAACATATAGTTCTAACAAGATTCTATGAGATGTCCAATAATGCCTTTAGTCATAAGATAAGACAGGGACCAAGACTTATCCCGGGTTCACCCTCAAAGTAGATACCAAGACAGAAGCAACATAAGGTAGATAGATGGTGGCCCATCCTTGGAAGATAAGACTCACCACAACACTTTCTCAAATTTATCTAGCCAATAAAAGGTGGATGAAGGTAGTCTCTGGTCCTTACATGGTTAGATCATGTAGGCAAAAGTATGTGTTAGCATGTTTGAATGTACAAAGTATGCGGGCATGCAATGCGTATGACTTATCAAACCTGCATCTAATGTTAGATGACAAGGGCACATAATATCGAAAGATATATATAGCTAGGAGAAGTAATATAACAATATTCCATGAAATCCATGATGCTTGAAATGCCATAACATATATATATTAGGAATGGACTATAACCGACAAATCAAACTCATGCAAGTTATTATATGAATTAGTCTGATGAAGATCTCTCATCTATAGGAGAAGATTACTTGCCAAGGACAATCTATATAATACCTTACGACTTAATCTTTTTAGTGGATGGACACCTTCCTCATGACCTAATCTTTTTAGAAGGATTTCCATATCATATTATATCAAGGTTTAACCATTCCTTATGACCCAGTCTTTTTGTTAATGACTACCACATGCCTATGCTGGCACATAGTTCAAGGAAAGGGAGAGAACCCTTATGGATAGCCCTGACGCCCCCAACAGGTGCTAAGTAAAACATCCCACAAGAATACTTATACATATATATGTTTCAAAGAGGAACAAGTCATTTCAAATCATTTTAATGCATACTTGAGCTAAAAATCCAAACAAATTTCATAATCATTCATACTTTAGCTCAAAACTCAAATCATAGTTGATAATCATACTTCTCATGCATTGAATAGCCCATTCACATATACGGGATTGTGCAAGCACCCAAAATACTCAAAGAGCAATATCATAGACATTTATGTGTTCACATTCTTGTCATAACTATAATCTTATAAAAATTATTACATAAACATAATTGGGCTTAACCCACTTCATAATTTTCATAAAATCCAATGCTCGTGAATGGATATGCAATGAATAATATGTGAATAGCAATGGAAAATATAGATGAAATTGAAGTAAAGCCATAGATAAAATCCACATTCAAATCACAATTTAGAGTACCCATGTTTAAATCAAACTTTAAAGGGACAATGCATATTCAAGACTTCATAATAATAATGCAATTCAACATATTATGATATAAATCAACTTCAAATCAAAAATAAAGTAGAACTCATATTTTAATTGAATTTAACAATCAATAATATTCAAAACCAATATTTATAGTGTGCACAATTTCATGAAATTCAAGTGAAAAGAGTTTAGGTCTTCTTGATTAAAAGGGACCAAGAATCAATCTCACATACATTAGCTAACCAAGAATAAATAGGAAGAAATTTGATGAATAAGGAGACCCTTCCTTATGCTCTAAGCTAATCTCCAATGGCTCACTTGAGGGACATTTGTTAGATAAGAGAATTTGAATATATCTAAGTGTGAGAATGAATTTGAATGAGGGGAGAAGAGTTTAGGTCATTTTAATGTCTTAGGATAGCATAGGAAGTCACAAAAGTGCCTCAGGAGTAGCCATAATTACAAAAAAAAAACCACTAATGAAGTGGAGTAAAATTTCTTGTCGAGGGTCCCATGAGAAGGTATCAAGGTCCATACAAGGTCTCACGGACCATGAACCCTCCCGTGAGACCATACTTAGCCAATTCATAGGAAATTCTACATGGATGGACTTTACTAAAATGGGCATAACTTCTAGACTCAAACTCGGAATGAGGTGAAACCAGATACGTTGGAAAGATTATTCAAAGACCTTTAATTTGATATGTCATAGGACATCCAATTCATTTATTGCTAAAAGCTATAACCATTTAAAGTTGAACCTTCTATTGGTTCTTAAGAAAAGCTTAGCCAAAGAAATTCCATGCTTAGAAAAATGCACACAAATACCTATATAGAGGGCTTCATAGTCCTTACCAAGGTATACGGACCATATGCCTCCATCGTGAAGCTTTACTTAGAAAATATTTTCAACGACCATGTTCCAAGATGGTGCTTCAATACTTAGAAAATTTTCACTCCGACACCCATACGGGAGGCCTCAAGGACTATGAAGGAATATACGATCTGTGAGACGGTCCATATGTGAAATACCTATGCTAAAATATGGATTTTCAAGGACAAGGTCTACCCATATGGTCCACCACACAGACCGTGATATCTCACACGGATCGTGTGGGGTCCATGTATGGTATGCCTTGGTGTCAAACTCCATATTAAAGCCCACACACCCCACACAAGGCCAAAGGACACTTCAAGGAGCCTTTACACGGTTCGTATAGCCTCACACAGATCATGAAGGCTTCCATGAAGCATCACCTTGGTCCAAAATTTTTCAAAACCAATTTTGCATACTTCATTAAGGTCATATAAAGTCTAGGTCCTTACAGCTAAGTCATCACATGGAAATCTTTAAAACATACTCTTAGAATCATAAGTACCAATCATAGGAGTAGCTTGAACTTTAGAATCCTTTTAAAATATTTTAGGCCAATAATCATCATACGTATGTCTTTGGTAAACTTTAACTATGAAGCTCTTCACAAATGCCTTAGTCATAGTCATAATTCATAGGAAATTTTCATCAAAAATAAGGTGGGCTTGATTGATGCATGGCACAATCATAACTCACATAAGTCTTAAGAAATTTCTTTAAAAAGGAATATCAAAATCTTCCAACCTTAATCATATCAAAACCCATCACGGAATCAATATCATACTTTCAAGTATATATATAAATTTTTACCTACCAAAATAGTCATTGAACTTTATGAGTATCATATAATAACATAAGAAACATAAATCATCATAAGCATGCAATTAGAATTAAGTAACTTAAGAAAAGGTAAATGCATAGTAGGGAACTTTATAGGTGAAGGGATACTCATAAATCAACTCAAATACCTGGGAACTAGAGAGAAACGAAATTAAGTCCTTGGGGAAGAAACATGGAAACCCTATCCTTGTTCTTGCCTATTCTTGAGAATCACTTTTGCCTTAAAGAATTTGAAAGTGTAGAATGATTGAAATTAAGGCTTGAAAGCTGATATAGGTTCCTTTTCCATCCCCAAAATGACATGATTTAGGAATAGATTTGCGAGAAATGACAAAACTACCTAGGAATGAAACTGTCCTAGGAAAATTGTCAAAGTTGACTAATGAGACTGAAATGCCCCACACTTACCTAGGAATGTCCCCATAATCGTAATTCCCTTATATCTCAAATTGGGGATATTTAAATACCCCTTCACGTAGCTCGAAAAGATCCTATGATGCATTTTTTTCAATATCTCAAATTTCATGCAGAATTTTGCAAATTTGACTTCATATTCTTATTGAAAAAATAAAATTGTATGGGCAAATGAGTACCAATAAGGTATACTTTATCCGTGCCAAGAAAAATAATTTTTGGTGAAACTTCGCAAAAACAGTGGTTGTTCGTGACAAGTCCGCAATGAGGATCTAACACGAACTAGTTCAAAAATTTCCAAATTGTTCTTTTTACTTCAGGGTAATTCAGTAATAACCCTATACCTATATACATAAAAAAATCCCTCAATGGCAAGCCGTTTTGAGCCCTAAAAACCAACCAAAAACCTTTCAATTCCTCTCTAATCTTCATCAAATTCTCCATCCATTCTCAAGGTTTTCAAGAAGTCTTATTGCAATTCAAGGAAACCAAGTCAAGCCACAGGACCTCCTCAAGATTCAAGTGTCCCAATCTCTTTCCAGATCTAAGGATTTCATTCAAGCTTCAAGTCTCCATTTCAAATCTTCTTTAAGAAACTCTCCAAAGTCAAGGTATGTGAGTTTTTTTCATCGGTTCCTTTCACCCATGATTCCCAAGCTTTTTTTTACCTAAAATTACATGATTTAAAGTTGATTTACTCATTTTCTTAACTATTATGAAATTTATTGCACACTATATTGGTTTATGAACTGGTGATTGTTTTAGCATGTTTTGAGCTATGAATCTAAGCTCTAATATGAGATTTGATAAAGCTTTTTGATGTATATTGCTTGAGCATGTTATGAAGTATTGATTGATGGTTTTATATTGTGTTTCCTTGCATGATTCCATCTCTAAATTTCATGATTTTACACTAGAATTACACACCCACCAAGTGTTTGATAACATGCTTTTTTAAGGATTCTTTAAGTTTTGATAATTTATTGGTTGAGTTATGATTCAACTGACTCTATGATGATTATGAAATTTCTAAAGATGTGTTTAAATCATGAAATTATTGATGATGTCGTAGGGCCAGATTAAGCCCCCTTCTTAAGATTATACCTTATATGAGCCTTTGATATTAAAGTTGATGAAAGGATAATGTTGATAATGACCCATTCTTATGACTAGAGGCGAGTACCCGATTCACATAAGGCTTAGTGGATCCACTTAGGCATTAAGAGATTCATCTTGGCAAATAACTTCCCCCTTTCTTTCGGTGTCGGGTTGATGTCGGGATTCCAAGTTGTTGCTTGCTTGGTATTATGGTATGTCGGTTGAGGTTTCTTCCCACACTTGTATATTATATTTTGTGTAGCATTAATGATTTGCAAAGCATGATTACTTAAGCATTGATCATACATGCCATATTATTATTATGCTATCTATTGCTTATAATTATGTATTTTGATTATGATGTCTATCTCTTATTGCATTTCATCCCACATACTTAGTACATTCAAATGTACTAACATATATTGTATGCCTACATAATGTTATTATATAGGAACCGGAGCCCTGCTTGAGCATCTCCACTTATGTGGCTTGTGCGGTTTCACTCAAGCTATTTGGTGACTCCTCCATTTTGGGGACGTTGCTTATGATCTTATGCTTTGTTCTAAGACTATCTTTCTTTTACATATGTATTGACTATGAGGGTCAGCCCTCTTTCTTTTCTTGGCCCATGCTCTTACCTATGTAATAGAGGTATTGTTGGACATGTTATGTATCTATGACATAAGACTTGACTCTCTTGTTTCTTGATGTTTATGATTTCAAAGTTTACCCTTAATCCCAATTCCTCTTGGTATCAACCACTTGGTTGTTAGATCCTTAGAGTCCAACACACAACATTGATTAGAGTCTTATTCATAGTTGTGTTGTGCTCTATAACTATGAATAGAAGGCTATGAGACATTTTAGGAAACGTTTCCCTTCTTTGTGTTCTAAGTCATGCTATAGATTTAAAGTAATTCCTTCCCCCCTTTTAACAATTTTTATTTGCTATGCCAGATCATGCCTAACACAAGAGAAAGAAGAACCTACTCTCCCGAAGAACAATCAACTCATGGAGAATTTGGGGATGCTCTTACTATGTTAGCTCAAGTTGTGGCTAATCAAGCCAACCAAGAGGCCCAAGCCCCTCATGCTCCTACTCTGGCATCTCGTGTGAGGGACTTTGTGAGGATGAATCCACCAGAATTCTATAGATCTAAGGTAGATAAGGATCCTTAAGAGTTGATTGATTAGGTCTACAAAGTATTGGCTATCATAGGAGTTAGATCAGAGGAAAAAGCAGAGTTGGTATCTTACCAACTCAAAGGCATAACATAAATATGGTTTAATCAATGGAAGAAAGAGAAGGGGGTTGACAATGTTGTTCTATGGGAGAAGTTCAAGGCAGCTTTTCTTAATCGGTTCGTCCCTCTTGAGCTTAGGGAAACTAATTTAGTGGAGTTTATGAACTTGAAACAAAGATCTTTGAGTGTAAGGGAGTATGCCCTCAAGTTCAATCAACTTTCAAAATATGCCCCCCGATTAGTAGCCGATCCAGTGTCTAGAGTGAGTAAATTTGTGATGGGAGTATTCGAATTGGTGAGTGATAAGTGTCAGTCCGCTATGTTGATTAGTGATATGGATTTGTCCTGCTTCATATTTATGCCAAATAACTTGAGGGGAAAAACCTTAGAAAGAGGAAAAGTGAGGGGTCCTAGAGGGATTGATTTGATGGTAGCTTCTGAGGTCAAAAGTACAATGATGCTCTAAATAAGATGGTTGCCAAGGATGGGGTGGCCAACCCCAAGTATCAAGGTGAAAACATTAGTAGGCAAGCTCCTCTTACATGTGACAAGTGTAGAAGGTACCACCCGGAGATTGCTTAGCCGGTTTAGGTACGTGTTTTGGATGCAGTGGAATGGATCATAAGATGATGCATTGTCTGTGGGTCCCTAAAGATCATAAGGATGGTTGTTGACATTCTCAACCATACCCCTCTAGGGCTCACTATACTTGGCTTGGCGCTTCACGGGTAAGTTGAAGGTGTTGATTTTGATGGATCCTGGTTCCACTATACCTTTGCATTATTCCTTTTTGGTTGTTTTTAGGCTTCTTGTGTGCCCCGAGTTGTTATGTGAGCCTTTGGTGTCTACCTCTTATTGAGTATAATGTTGCTAAGAATGTTCATAGGTGTTGTTCCGTGTTCATCTTGCCTTAGGTCTTGCCTTGTGACTTGTTGGAGTTGATGTGGTAGAATTGATCTCATGCTTGATTTGAATTAGTTGCATGCATATTATGTCCCCATAAATAGTAGAACCCATAGAGTTAGATTCCGACTCCCTAATGAACCCGTCTTTCAGTGGGAGGTTGTCAAGTGGTAGCAAAAGAGGTAGGTCCATTCTTTTCTTAAGGTTCAATTGATCTCTAAGGTTTGCCCCATGTTCTTATTGCATAGAGTCTTGTCTTCTAATCTTTGTTCAACTTGGTTAGATGGGTTGGAGTTCTTGGAGTGGTTTGGCTACTTACATAGAATGCTTCCAATGAGTGTAGAACCTGTAAGGTTGTAATATGATAGTTAAGGATAGTCGATCTATTTGGTTAACTACAACGGGTTAGTCACTACACTAAGATTGATCTTTGGTTCAGATTTTTTCCCCAAGTGAGGATGAGGGTAGATGATATCCCTAAGTGTCTTTTTGGACTAGGAGTGAGCACTTTGAGTATTGGTGGAGTTGTTTGGTTTACTTATGTATCGGCTTTGTTTAGGGGTTTCATGAATAGGGTCTTAAAACCCTACCTTGACATGTTTTGTGGTGGTCTCTGGTGGTGGAGTATTGCCTTGTTTAGAACTTGTGAACCATTTAGGGTTAGTGTTGCAAGTCTAGGGGGATAACAGGTTGTTTGCTGAATATGATAGGTACGAGTTGAGGATAACAAGAAGGTGGTTAGAACTCCTTAAGGATTATGATATGAGTGTGGATTATTTCCCTGCTAAGGCTAATGTTATGGTTGATGCACTAAGTTGGGTGTCTATGTGTAGACTAACATGTGTTGATATTGGTGGCAAAGAGGTGACTTGAGGGGTCCATCATTTGACTGGATTGGGGCTTAGGATGGAGGAAGTTGGGCATGGTGGTGTAATAATCTTGATGGTCCCAAATCTTCTTTGGTTGAAAGGGGTCTAGATTTAGCAAGGCCTAGATTCTGCCTTATTAGAGTTGGAGGTTTCGAGTGAAAGAAGGTAGAGTGGAGGTTGTCTCCCAAGGGGGAAGATAGTGGTTCATGGTACCAAGTGGACTATGTGTGATTAAGTTTGACAATGCATTTAGGGTTGTGAGTCATTATAGTGTGTAGAGGAGGATTAGTAAGGTTTCTTAAAGATTGGAATTACCTGAGGATATGGTCATGGTTTGTCCGATTTTCCATGCTTTTACATTGAACGGATGTGGTGGTAACTCTAGTGCTATAGAACTCACAAGATTGTGGGTGTTGTGAAGGATAAGTTGACCTAGTAAGAGGTCCCGATGGAGGTATTGGATGGAAGGGTTAAGGAAGTTGATTGATAAGGGTGTAGTGTTCATCAAGGCCCTTTGGAAGAATCATCAAGTTGAAAGTCTCTCTCGAGGAGACGGAGCGGGCATGGAAAAGTGATATTCGTACCTCTTTCATTCTATTCAAGCTTATGATAATATGTCAAATTCCTTTTTATGATTTCAAGTCTTATGTTTCAGCCCTTATGTTATTGCATGCGTTCATGTTTATGTTGATAAGTTCATGATGATTTTAACACTTGTGTTGAGATTTCAAAAATAGAGTTTAAGTGCATTGTTGCACTCCTGTTGGGGCTGATTTCTTCATGATTACTCTTCTATACTTTGACATTCGGGGACAAATATTTTGAAGGGGGAGATAATGAAACATCCTACACTTGCCTTGGAATTCCCCCATAATCGTAATTCCTTTATATCTCAAATCAAGGATATTTAAACACCCCTTCACATAGCTCGAAAAGACCCTATGATGCATTTTTCTTAATATCTCAAAATCCATGCAGAATTCCACAAATCTGACTTCATATTCTCAGTCAGAGGGCAAAATTGGGTGGAGAAACGAGTACCTACAAGGTATACTTTGTCCGTGCCAAGAAAAATACTTTTTGGTGAAATTTTGCAAAAACAATAGTTGTCCGTGATGCCGACCTAATGCGGACTAGATCAAAAAATTCCAAATATTATTCTTTTTACTCTAGGGCAATTGGGTAATAACCCTATACCTATATACAAGAAAATCCCTCATTGTCAAGCCATTTTGAGCCCTAAAAACCAACCAAAAACCTCTCAATTCCTCTCTAATATTCATCAAATTCTCCATCCATTCTCAAGGTTTTCAAGAGGTCTTGTTGGAATTCAAGGAAACCCAGTCAAGCCCCAAGACCTCCTCAAGATTCAAGTGTCCTAATCTCTTTCCAAATCTAAGGATTCTGTTCAAGCTTCAAGTCTCCGTTTTTTCAAATCTTCTTCATGAAACTCTCCACAATCAAGGTATATAGGTTTCTTTCATGGGTTCCTTTCAACCATCATTCCCAAGCTTTCTTTTACCTAAATTTGCATGATTCAAAGTTGATTTACTCATGGGTCTTAATTATTTTGAAATTTGATGCACACTATGTTGGGGTTTATGAAATGGTGATTGTTTTAGAATGTCTTGAGCTATGAATCTAAGATCTAATGTGAGATTTGATGAAGGGTTTTCTTGTATATTGCTTGAGGGTGTTACCAAGTATTGATTGATGGTTTTACATTGGATTTTCTTGCATGATTCTATCTCTAAATTGCTTGATTTTACACTAGTATTACACACCCAACAAGTCTTTGATAAAATGTATTTTTAAGGATTCTTTAAGTTTTGATGATTTATTGGTTGAGTTATGATTCAAGTGACTCTATGATGATTTGAGCTCACACTCAAAAGATAATATAAGGATTCTTTAAGTTTTGATGATTTATTGGTTGAGTTATGATTCAAGTGACTCTATGATGATTATGAGCTTTATAAAGATGTGTTTAAATCATGAAAATGTTGATGATGTTGTAGGGCTAGATTAAGCCTCCTACTTAAGATTATACCTTTTGTGAGCCTTTGATGTTGAAGTTAATGAAAGGGTGAGGGTAGATGATAT
>DF359979.1:0-14187 GCA_000787875.1 Solanum virginianum | reverse complement strand
CCAGGAAGATCACTCTATGCCTACATAATGTCACCATGTAGGGACCGGAGGTTGTATTGATTCTTCTTCTGGCTAGATGAATTGTTCGAGTTAGCCTTTGGTGAGTCCTCCATTCCGGGGACAAGGACTATTCTCTCACATTATGTATTAAGATTCTCTTTACTTTATCATATACTTATGACTACGAGGGTGAACCCAGTTGTATGTCTTGACCCCCGCTATTATCTATGTAGTAGAGATATTGTTGGACAAAGAAATGTACTTTATGCTATGAGTTGATTTTATTATCTCTTGACTCTATGTTAAGACAAGTTCTCCCTTAGTCCCTTTATCCCTTATTTCCATTCTTTATATGTCATTTAATTATTTTCGCTACCAAGGATGTGTAATGATATGTTATGAGCCTTGTTTGGGGTTTCTTCGGGTTCCCCATTTGCTGGTCATATCTAGGCCTTAGGCTTGGGTCATGACACCTAATTTCCTTTTCTTGCCAAACCAGACAACACCCTTCATGGGTGAGACCTTCAAGTAAACCCAATCACTAACCTTAAACTCAATATCTCTCTTTCTCACATCGAAATATGACTTTTGCCCACTTTGAGCCATCTTTAACCTTTCCCTTATCAACCTCACCTTCTCCAAAGCTTCCATAACCAAATCCGGTACAATCAAAGCCATCTCACCAACCTTACCAAGGTACCTTCCCATAGTCTCTATCCATGAGAGAATATAATAGGATGAATTATGAGTCTCTCTCAAAATCAACTCCCTCAAGTCATCAACATCAAGCACACATAATCTGCCTTAGTACCTAAGGTACCATCTCCCCCTTGGGAGAAAACCTCTACTCTACCATCCTTCACTAAGGTCTTCAACTCTAGCAAGGTAGGATAAAGATCTTGTTTTGCCTTTATCTCCTGAATAAAAGAAGATTTAGAACCATCAACAACCACTACACCCCCATTATCAACTTCATACAACCTAACCGCCAAACTAGCCAACCTTTGGACCTCTCTAGCCACCTTTTTGCCACCATCATCAACATGAGCTAGACTACCCATAGACACCCTACCTAGAGCATCAGCCATAACAATAGCTCTGTCGGGGTGATAATGCATACTCATATCATAATATTTAAGGAGCTCAAACCACCTTCTTTGTCTCAAGTTAAGATATTTTTGGGTGAACACATATTAGAGACTCTTGTGGTTGGTAAACACATCAACATGAACCCCATACAAGTAGTGACGCCAAATTTCAAAGCAAATACCACGGGTGCCAATTCAAGATCATGGGTGGGATAATTCATCTCATGCACCTTAACTTGTCTAGAGACATATGCTATCACCTTACCACTTTGTATCAAAACACACCCCAAACTAATTCTTGAGGCATCACAATATACAACAAATCCTTCCAACCCTTCAGGTAGAGCCAAGATGGGAGCGGTTACAAGCTTATCTTTCAAAGTTTGGAAACTCTTTTCACACTCATTGGTCCACACAAATTTTGCCTTCTTTTGTGTTAATTTAGTCATAGGAGAAACAATAGAAGAGAAACCATTTACGAACCTCCGGTAATAACCCGCCAAACCAAAGAAACTTTTAATGTCCGATGGAGTCAAAGGTCTAGGCCAATTTCTAATCACCTCTATCCTCTTAGGATCCACCCTAATACCATAACCCGACACCACATGTCCCAAAAATGCAACCTCTTTCAACCAAAACTCACATTTTTCATATTTAGCATACAACCTCTCCTCCCTCAAGATCTGCAACACCACCCTCAAGTGATCCACATGCTCCTTCTCACTATGGGAATAAATCAAGATATCATTAATAAAACCTACCACAAACAAGTCAAGGTAGGGTTTAAAGACCCTATATAAGAGATCCATAAATATAGCTGGTGCATTAGTCAATCTAAAGGACATAAACACAAACTCAAGTTGCTCATACCTAGTCCGGAAATGCATCTTGCGAATGTCACACTCCCTCACTTTCACTTGGTGATACTCGGACTGAAGATCAATCTTAGAAAAGTGACTAGCCCCTTGAAGTTGATCAAAAAGGTCATCAATCCTTTGTAGGGGGTACTTGTTCTTTATGGTGACTCTATTAAGTTACCAGTAATCAATGCACATTCTAAAGGAACCATCCTTCTTCTTCACAAACAACACTGGTGCACCCCAAGGTGACTTACTAGGACTTATAAAACCCTAACAAATCCCTGAATTGCTCCTTCAACTCCTTCAACTCCACCGGGGCTATATGGTAAGGGGGAATAGAAATGGGTTGAGTATCAGGGAGGAGGTCTATACCAAAATCTATTTCCCTTTCGGGAGGATCTCCAGGAAGATCATCCGGAAAGATATTAAGAAACTCATTAATCACTGGAATCGACTCAATAGGAAGGACTTTGGACTCTCTCACAAGATGATAGAGATAACCCTTAGAAATCAACTTTTGGGCTTTATGGCAAAAAATGAATCTGCCCATGAACACCACATCCCAAGAATAACATCAAAATCCACCATCTATAATTCAACAAAATCACAAGGCAAGATTTTATGCAAAATGAACACGGGACAATTTCTATAGACTCTCCTAGCAACAATGGACTCACCAATGGGGGTAGATACTTCATAAGGTTCATACAACAATTTGATATTAACATGAAGCTTTTTAGCAACAAAAAGGAGTAATGAAAGAAAGAGTGGCACCTAGGTCTATCAATGCATACACCTCAAAATAAAAAACCTTTAACATACCTGTGAAGCACCATTCCAAGTCTAGTGACCCCCTAGAGAGGTATGGTTATCCTTATTGTTTTTAGTAACCCATGGACAGTGTTCGGACTCATAATATTTTGCACCAAACTCAAAACATACGCTCAAACAGGCCAAATAACCTCTCGGGTGGTACTTTTCACACTCATAGCATGGAGGTGAAGCTTGAACACCAACACCCTTGCCTTTCCTTTGAGCATATGGGTAATCATCAATCTTCTGGCCTATCTTGCCACACCAATAGCACCCACCCGTGTTCCTCCAACATGTGCCATTATGATTGCTCCCACATTTTGGGCACTTAGGGCGAGTCCTCCTACCATTGCAACCTTCAATTTGGACCCTTCTTCTCCCTTCTCTTGAGGCCACCGGGTAATCCCTCATCTTATACCCAACACCGCCACACTTGAAACAATCCGTAATTCCCACCAAACACTTTCTTTGATGTTTCTTACCATACCCTTGATAAGTGGCGAAAGGGGTCCTTTTCTTTGGGAACTTAGGCACCAGTAGTCTAGTAAAAGATGAAGCACCCTCAACTCGGGCTCTCTTAGCCATTTTCTCCCCTCTCTTATCATTTAAGCTCTCGAGGGTGCCCACCAATTGGTTGAGTTAGGCGGTCACAACTTTGGCCAATATCCATAGAGCATTACGAACCTCCGAATTGGAAGTGTCACTGTACTAAATAGCTTGAGACATGTTCTAAAATGTAATGGTTAAGGATCAGTAATAAGCTTTAGGGCAGTTAGCTCTATCGCACAGCACAGATCATGAAGAAGTGAAACATTTCCTAAAATGCCTCATATCCTCTTACTCATAGTTGTGGCGCACTTCACAACCATCAATAAGACTCTAATTGACGCGGTGTGTTAGATTCCAAGGACCATTAACAACCTAGTGCTATGATATCATCACCCAAGCCTAGGGCCTAGACATGACGCCGCAAATGAGAACCCGAGGGGACCCCAAACAAGCCTTTTAGCATATCAATCACACATCCTTGGTCACGAAAGCAAAGTAAACAACAACAAGAGATAATATAAAAAGGGAAGCGACACTAAGGGAAGTCTTTTATGATCATAAAATATTCAAAAGTCAAGCTTGTAGCAAAAATGCATCATAATATTCCAACAACACCTCTAATCTTAGAATGGAGCGGGGGCGAAGACACTTTTCGGGCTCACCCTCATAATCTCTGATGTTTAACATAAAGAAGTTTACAGATAGCAAGAGAAAGTAGATAGTGTCCTCAAACTTGAGGACTCACCAAGATTATCTTCGGATAATATCACTAGCCACGTGGAGGATGATCAAGAGGAGCTTCAGTCCCTATATGGTGATATCATGTAGGCATAAAGTATGCATTAGTACGTTTGAATGTACTAAGTATGTAGGATGCAATGCAACAAGACATAAGCCAATTTAGTCAAAATGTATAGTAATAGGCAATAGATAAGCATAATCTCAATATGGCATGGATGATCAATGCTTGAAGTAAAATATGTTTATAAGTTATTCAACGTGCATAGAATATGATACGTATGTGGGAAGACACCTAAACTGACAAAGAATAAGACCAAGTGAGCTAAAACTTGGAATCCCAATGATTACCCCTTATCGATAAAGAGGTGGTCTACTTGTCAAGGTACACCATATTTCACCTTACAGGAGCCCATCCCCTTTCGAAAAAGTTACCTTCCTTATGGGAACCCATCCCATTATGAAAAGGATTTTATGAGAAACTTCGCCTTATGGGAGCCCGTCCTATTTTAGGAAGAATTTCAAGAGAGAGTGCACCAAATGGATCCACTAGTAAAGCAAGGGTAAAGTATACTCCAATGTTGGCACATAATTTAGGGAAAGGAATATGAACCCATGGAGATGGTCCATGCCACATCCAATCCATCGGTGCTAAGCCTAATCCCACAGACTAATTGAAATAATCATACTTTAGCAATTTTTAAGAAACATGAAAATATGACATGATTAGCTCTAAATCATATTTGACCTCTAATGGTAAGCCTAACTTTAAAACATAAGATAGATCATTATCAAACATTATCCTTACATTAACATCAAAGGTCCACAAGAGGTACAATCTTTGAAAAGGGGCTTAATTCGGCATTTACAACATCATAGATATTTTCATGAATTCAATACATTTTTGAAAGCCCAAAATCATGATAAAGTCAACTTGGCTCATAAATCATGCAATAGATCATCAATAACTTTAAGAATCCTTGAAAAGATATTTTATCAAACACTTGGTGGGTGTATAATGCTTGTTCAAAATCATGCAATTCAAGAGTGTAATAATATGAGAAAACTCAATGCAAATCAGCCCACCAACATATAGTAAAACCCTCATATAGAATACCTTGAAATTTATCATCAAATCTCATAATAGATCATAGTTTCATAGCTTAAAATATGCATAGTCTTAATAGGCAAAACTCATTCATAGTATAAGCTTGAACTAGAGAGTCAAGTATAATAAATCAACATTTCATAAAACCCCAACATAATTTATACTCATAATCCATAATAGAAGATACCCATAGATAATACAACTTGAAAACATGCAATTTTCATAAAAATGGAGATTGGGCTCCATGGGTAAAAGACTCAATGGATGAAACTCACATATCTTAGACTTGGGTTTTCTTGAAATACACTTGAAGGAGACTTGAATCTTGGATAGAGTTCTTAAGATCCAAAGTGAGCTTGAAATCCTTGGATTTGGATGGGAATTTTGATAAAGTGTTGGATAGGTTTTAGAGAGGGTTTTGAGTGATATAGGGTTGAAAAATGGCTAAGTATGAGCGATTTCACGTTTAAATGGGCATGGGGTTATGACCCCAATGCCTTTTGCTGAGATAGAAAAATTAAGGATGATTTTACACTAGTCTGCGTCACGGACTCATTGCAGAGGCCTAACCAACACTAGTCCGCGCCCTTAGTGCGATGCGGCTAGGGCACAGACAGACACTATTTCTTGAAAATTAGCAAAAATTATTTTTTATTACGGGTCCTCTAAAATCTAGGTTATATCCATTTCCCACTCAATTTTGCCCTGATCGAGAATATGAAGTCATATTTTTGATATCATGCACGAATTTTGAAATATATGGAAATTATGATTATGAGCATTTCCAAAGTGCATTTTTGGGGCGTTTCACCTACAAATAGAGATTCAGACTCTCTTCATCTCTCTCTCTCTCTGCATATATACTCCCTCCATTTAAAAAAGAATGACATCCTTTCCTTTTTGGTTTATTTAAAAAAAATGGTCTCCTTTCCTTTTTGGTTTGTTTAAAAAAGAATGACCATTATTTTTGGCAAAATTTTAATTTCAACTTTCTGCATGGTATGTTTAAGGCTACAAGAATAGAGGGCATTTTCATAGATTTAACATAACTTTAACTAGGTAATTTACCGGCGCTTCGCGCGGTTATTAATATTTTTTCAAATGTATAAAATATATTTTTTTGTCCCATTTTGTGTGCCACTTTTTGACTTGGCATAGTATTAAGGAAAAAAAAGAAGACTTCTGGGATGTGGGTTGTGGCGATAACAGGAGGAAGACAGAGAAGAAGAATAGTCGGAGGTCCAAATTCTAAAAGGAATGATTTGTACTACGGTAAACATGATAAGGAAAATGATTGAGTGTTTATTTACCAATTTGGAATAGGCTATTATATTTATACCAAATTGAAGCACAGTGTGCAAAACAACGGACCAAACTATTCTATGTATACATAACTGAAATAGCATACACAGAAAACAAAATTATGGGGGAAAGTTGTATTAGAAGCTTTAAGGCGAAATAAAAATTTAAAGAAACTATGAAAAAGAGAAAGAAGAGAATGAATATAAAGCGAGGTTGTAAATATGGAGGTCAAGGGTAGTGCATTACAGAGTATTTATTGAAATATGAATAAGTGTAGACCAATAAACATGTTGATGTTGAGCAGTGCACAATCCTGTGGATTATATATTATTCCATACCCGTCAGGCTATTAATTCAAACCTCTCTTGGTAGAGGTCCTTCAAGTTTGTTGTCCCACATTGATAAAACTTGAAGTGATCAAATCTTGAATATGTTTAATAGGATTGAGCTTGTTAATGCATTTTGTTCCATTCCTAATTGCTTCAAGTTATGAAGATGACCAATCTCATTAGGTGTGCCTGTCAAATTGTTATGAGAAAATATCAAATAAAAATCCTTAAACAAATCTCAATACCTCATAAACTTGTGTTAGAAGCTCTAAGGCCAAAGGAAATTTAAAGAAACTATGAAAAAAAGAAAGAAGAGAATGAATTTAAAGTGAGGCTGTAAATACGATAGAGACACAGTGTAATCTAACATCAAATATATATAACAAGAGGATATAAAAAAGAGTGTTACCTTCTGAGGAGAGCGTACAATAATCTGAATGTTCAATGGAAAAAGAAATGGAGTCAATTGAGTCAATCCAACAATGGGAGGCAGTGGAAAATAGTTGATGCAAAGAAATAAAAATGTATCAAATTATGAGGAGATAGGAAACGAAGTGAATTAAGCGAGAGAGGTAAAAGGACATGGGGAGATTTGCTAAAAGAAGTGATAGATATGTATGTAGATTTTGAGGTAGAAGAAAAGAAGGCAACGTTTGAGGGTCGGTGTGGCATTTCCAACCGTTCACGTGAAGAAGCCGTTGAGCTGTAATTTGGGACACTCTTATTAGTCATTAGAAGAAAAATAATTAATGTGATATGAAGAAGAGGAAATTATCCATATTCAGTGATAATAAAATTCAACATAAGTCGTACCTTTGGTAACAGAAGGCTTGACATCTCGATCTTGCAAGGTGAAATCAATTTTGTACTTGGGTATACCATCGTATGTGCAGATACCCCAATGTCGTTTATAAGAGCCATAATATGTGGCAACCATATTCTCATCTGTTAAGCCAAGGAGATATATATCTATATCTCTATTTGGGCGTAGTGGAGTTCCATCCTTCCTAGCAATATACTGAAGAAGGCTGCGATGAAACCTTTCAGCATTTTCTTCACTTACACTCACATATCCATCTGTAGGCCAACCAATTTGTCCGACAACAATCTCCATATCACCATAACCTGCCTTTGCTAGAGCAGAAATAATTGTATCGTACGTGAAACTTAAAAGATTAGTATAGGTGTTATTGCCATCTGCAATTATAAACGTGGATTTATTATTGTAGATCAATAAACATGTTGATGTAGAGCGCTATAAGTAGCGATAGAGACAGAGGAGTGGAATGTAACTTCGAATAAAGAGGGGATGTTAAAAAAAGGGTGTTATCTTCCAAGGGGAACATACAATAATGTGAATGTTCACTGCAAGACAAAATGGAGGCAATCCAACAAAGGGAGGTGGTGGAAACAGTTGATGCAAAGAAAGAAAAAATGTATCAAAAAGGGAAACGAAGTGAGTTAAAAGAAAGAAATAAAGGGACATGGGGAGATCTGCTGAAAGAAGTTTATATGTATGTAGAGTTTGAGGTGGAACAGTTTGAGGGGCGGGGTGGCATTTGCAGATGTTCGCGTGAAGATGGAAAATTAGGTTTGTGAACGCTTCCTGTGGCACCACGTAGGCAGGATGCACATCCCCTTTTATATGTATATATGATTTAGAACCACAAGATTGAATTTTTTTTTTATTTTCTTAAACTTTGTGCTGAGTCAAACTAAGTTATTTTTTTTGAAACAGAGGGAGTACATAAAACTAAAAACATTACCTTATTCATACAAAATAATATTTTACTAAGAGGATCCGAGTAAACACCCTCGGCCCCCAGATCTACCCCTGCTTATAGATCTATAATTTCTATGATGTCATAGATTAAAATAATTACATAATCATCACATATAAATTTATGAATTAAAATAAACAATTATTATGATTAAATGTAAGTTGGACCATAACTATAAAATAAAATGTGTGAGGTGCACCTACGCTAAAATGAGTATTTTTATAATTTGATTTTTATAAGTAAAATCTTCACAAGAGTCACATATTTAAATTGCAACTCTATTTCTCATAAGTGAAGTGAATAAAAGAAGAAAAGGAAACACATTAACTATATTTAAGTCCCTGCAATATGTTTCCAAGATTCAAGTACTGATTTTTCAGTATAAAAGAACCTCTTCTTAGTCCTCTCTACTCTACTACACTCTTTCTCTCTCTCTCTCTCTCTCTCTCTCTCTCTCTCTCAGGTACATTGTTTATCAGCTAGTCTTTTTTAATTGTTTTCCAGCACTAAATGTTCTTTGATCATTCTTCTCCATTTATTCTTTGTTCTGTAACGGGTTGTTGACTGACAAAGTTGATACAATGGTAGTGATTACTTATACATATGACCAAGTTTGCGAAGAGGATTTAATCCGTTGTAATGTCTGCAAAACCCAAATTGAATTCGTCGACGATCACCTTGATAACGTACAGATTTTTCTCGTCACTCTCTCTCTCTCTCTCTCTCTCTCTCCATCTGCTTTATCTTTCATTTTTGAATGTTCTTAGGTTTTCACTTGCAAATATTTTATCAATTTCATCTCTTTATGGTGTTCATGATGTGTACTGTTAACCATGACTTTTTCTTGAAGATCTTTGGAAACTCTGCATTTAGGATAAATCATGAATTATTTTAGTAGGTGTTTGGATTTTTTTCTTTTAAGTACTTTTAAAATTTTAGAAATGTCTAGGTAAGTTTTCTAAAGCTGAAAAAGTCTAAAAAAGAAAAAAAGGTAAAAAGCCAAAAGCCAAAAGTTGGGATTTGCAACTTATGACTTTTGGCTCTTTAACTTATAAGCTACTTAAAAAAAAGCCAATCCAAACACCCTTGAATGAATTTTACTTTACTATATTTTTTATTAATAAAGTAATTGAAAAGAATCTCTCTACCTCCATAAGACTGTTAGGATATGTGTACACTCTAACCTTCCTGGATCTCACTTGTGAGATTTCTGGATATGTTGTTATTTAATGTTTTCATTAGGAAAGTTGTTGAGTCCATAAAGAATATATGTGATGCACTTGCTTTATTTGAATAACTATATGTAAAATGTGATTTAAGCATGGAATTCTGTGCTCATATCTGCTTCTGATATAAGCACAAAACAACTTGTTTTTGTAACTTTTTTGTCTGGTTCCTATTACAGGTGCAAAATGGCAGAATAGGGGTCTTTAACAGTGTGTAAGTCTCGAGAATTGAGTAGTACTATATTTCAATTAAACATTTTTATCTATACGCAGACACAGTTTACATGTAAGAATATATGTTGTGTATGTATGCAAGTTTATTGTGCAGATACTGGGCTACGTGAATTATGTTTGCCATGTAAATGGCAATACAGTTGCTGATGTATTGTGTCTGTTGTGGAATGCGGCTTGGGTTGAAACTTGTAAGATATACCGTAATACTATATTCCCTTTTCATGAACAAGAGGATTTGTAGTTCTTTCTCTATTAACATTTATTCATTTCTATAGATTTTTGTACCCCGATCTTCCCTAGAAATTAGTGAAGGAAGATTCTTGATGAATTTGTAAGTTTATTAAAGAAATATGCAAAATGCAACTAGATGCGATATGATTTGGAAGGTGTTAATACAAATAAGCGTTTTGATTTGTTGCAGGGTGAAGCTTGTTTATTGGAATGATTATCCAATGATTTATCAAGAACAAGATGGAAACACTGCCCCTATTGATCATGACTCAAAGAGCCAATAAAAATAGACATTCATGTGATCATACTCTTATCATAAGTAATATGTAAGCTTAAGGAAACACTGCCCCTATTGATCAGGTACTTTATGAATTAGGGGGAGGCCAAATTTTTTCCGCTCAAAAAAATGGACTTGCGAGTGTTGGACCAGCTCCAATGGATGAAGATAGAGAAGCTGTTGATCAAATTGCTGATGGAATGGGCAATCTGGATATGAATCAGCACATATGAAGCACAATATCTATTTAATTGAATTTTCAAAATATAGTAATTCTTATATTTTAGATAGCTAAAATAAATCTTGTATGCTATTTATAGACTTATTTATAGAATTTTCTGATGTTAAGCCAATGGTTTTTTTAAAAAAACTAATTTAAAGTTCACATGATTGAGCCAAAGTCCAGACCTCACTTGTGGAATTCCACCGGATATGTTGTTAATATTGTATGGTTGAGCCTAAGAGTAGAGTCAACAAAACCGTGATTTATGAACATGACAGCCTCTCACCAACAAGAGGGGGACCCTGATTTCTTAAGTTCAGTTTGGCATACAAGGGAAACTAGTTGAAAACAACAAAAAAAATAATGGCTTTGCTTGGACTCTTACCGAAGACCTTCAGATGTTAGACTGATGTAATAACCAACTACACCACAAAACCTTGATATTTAAGTTCTGAAATTGTTTTACATTTTCATTAAGCATGACAATTGTACCTTATTCTTCACTTGTACTACGACTGTTGATTATTTTATATCTGTCATCTTTACTCTTTTTTAATTTTTTTTTGTTTAAGTTGGTAATTTTGTTTCATGCATTATTTTCACTATAACTTTTACTCATATTTGTCAAATCTATTTTTGAATATGTTTTTCTTTAGGTAATGATTTTATCGAAAGCAATCTCTCTATCTTATACAAGGTAAAGGTATGATTTTATGTACACTCTTCTCGGATCCCACTTATGGAATCACACTGGTATGCTGTTGTTGTTGTTGAATGCATTTCAGAGGACTAACACTGTGATGAAGACATAAACCAATACTACAAGACCCAACTATTGAGACAACTTCAAAAGTTAAGAGCGAAATGAAATAGCAGCTTGATGAATGAAATGTAACATCGTGCTTCTATTTTGTGGACACATCTGGACATCACAGGCGGAGCTATGGGGAGGTAAGGCGATTTATTTTAACTCTCATGAAATGGTATCCTATATATGAAAGGTTAAATTCTAATTTTATGAGTATATCTATTAAAATGAACCCATAGACAGGCTTAGTTCAGTGGTTACTCCATGCAGTGTATATTTTCTCCTTTCAGTTTTCTTTGTAAAGTTTCTAAGATTGGCTCACCTTATGGGTTTCAATTTCAACTAGATAAAAAGAGCTTAATTGTTTTGGGAATATTATTTTTCTGGGAATATTATTTTTCTTTTGGATTGTCCTTGGAAGATAAGACTCACCAAAACAAGCAAAACTTGAGATCCGAAGTATATAATCAAAAGAATATAATGCAATAATATGCTATAAAATTCATGATGCATTAAGTGCAATAATACTCATATATAGTGGGGATGTGACCTTAATCGACATTACAAACCCATGCGGCTATTACATGAATTTGCTCAATATTGACCTCCCATCGGTTGGAGAAGATCAGTTGCCAAAGATAATCTACACCACACCTTATGACCCGATCATTTTGTATGTGGTGGCCACCTTTCTTACGACCTGGTCATTTAAGAAGGATTTTCATTATCATATCATATCAATAAATGAATAACCATCCTTTATGACCTAACGATTTCCTAGATGGTCACCATTCCTATGCTAGCACATAGTTCCAGAAAAGGGAGAGAACCCTTGGGGATAGCACTGACACCCCCAATCCATCAGTGGTAAGTCAACATCCCACAAGAATGCTTATACATATACATTCTTTTAAAAGAGGCAATAGTTATGTCAAATTGTTTCAATGAACATTTAGGCTTAAAGACCAATCATGGGCTTAAAAGTCAAATCATAGTTCAATATCTTGTTTCTCATGCATAGGAATAGCCCATTCATTAAACAATATGGTGCAAACACCCGATATACTCAAAGAGCCAATAAAAATAGACATTCATGTGATCATACTCTTATCATAAGTAATATGTAAGCTTAACTCACCGAAAGCATTTTCATAAATCATATGTGAGCTTAACCTACTGGTAATTTCATAAATTCCACGCTCATGAGATGCATATGCTATGAATGAGATGAGATTAGCATGGGTAATAGAGATTGAATCTAAAATCAATAATATAATATGAAATTCAAGTGAAAACATAATTAAATCCACATTTAGAATCATAATATAAATCACCCATGCACAAAACAAGCTTTAAAAGGGACATGCATGTTAATAAATTCATAACTTCAATGTAAATCATCATAATAGGGCTTAAAGTAACTTAAAATCATCAAATATATACAACCCATAAATTAATTGAATTTGATAAATCATAATGACAAAACCCCAAATTTAAAGTAAGCTTAAATTCATGAAATTTTCTTGAAAAGATTTGGGTCTCCTTGGTTGAAAGGAACCAAGGATCAAAATCTACATACCTTGACCCAATGAAGAAGTTCCAAGAGATATTTGAAGAAGAATTGAGTTTGTCTTGATTCCCATGTTTGAAATCCACAAGAGTTCTTGATAGGAGTTTGAGAGAGTTTAAAATGTGAGTAATGAATTTTGAATGCTAGGAATAGAGTTTAGGTCATTTGGAAGTCTTTAGATAATATAAGAAGTCCCAAAAGACCATTAGGATAAATCGAATTTATGAAAATGCTATTAACGAAACAGATGGAAAAATTTCACATCACCACCTCAAGGAGGGGTACATGAGTCGTGTGGCACTACACGATCTGTGTATCAGCTTGTGAAACCTCACGTAGAAATATTTTCTTTTGGATGAAGGTTTAGAACCATAACCCAACACTTAGAATTTTTGACGGAAAAATCACCCACACGGAAGGGCCACACGGCCCATGTGATACTACATAGGTTGTGTAGGTACCCAGATCACCATACTTGTAAAAATATTTCATGACAAGTTACGTGTCACAACCCAAGCCTAGTGCCTAGGTGTGACATAGCAATTGGGAACTCGGAGGGACCCCAAACAAGCCTCTTAGCATATCATTCACACATCCTTGGTCGGGGAAGCAAAATAACATCAACAAGATATAATAGAAAAGGGAAACGGGACTAAGGGAGTCTTTGATAATCACTATAACACCTGACAAAATTATCAAAATGCCCCTAGAATGGAATCATGCGCATAATCCGTCTTCCCAAGCTAGGATGGAAAATTTGAGACCAGATTTGCGATCAGCACAAAAAATAGGTACAAAAGTGGTCTCGACCCGATTTTAGAGCAACTATATCAAAAAATAATTTTTTAATCCATAAACCAAGGCAATAAGGGTACGCGTTGAGGCCGCAATGCGGACCTGTCATGGACCCACACTTATATCTTTTTTCAGTTTTTCAATGGGGATTGAATTTTTGAAATTACACAGGTGCGCGACAAGTCCGCATCGCAGACCTGTTACCCCGACCTGTTCCACCGAAGTTCAAAATTTTAAATCTTTTGAGGGGCATTC
>DF359980.1:23403-67901 GCA_000787875.1 Solanum virginianum | reverse complement strand
CCTTCAATTCAAGCAAGGAGGAGCCAAGACCTTGTTTTGCTATCACCTTATCGACCAATGAAGACTTAGACCCATCAACAACAACAACACTATCATCACCAACCTCTTCCAACCTAACCACCAATCTAGCCAATTGATGCACCTCCCTAGCCATTTCCTTATCACCACCATCCCCATGAGCTAGGCTACCCATAGACACCCTACTCAAAGCATCTGCCACAATATTTGCCTTACCTGGATGATAATGCATACTCATATCATAGTCTTTAAAAAGTTCTAACCATACTTTTTGCCTCAAGTTGAGATCTTTTTGAGTGAAGACATATTGAAGGCTCTTGTGATCGGTGAACATATCAATATGCACCCCATACAAGTAGTGACGCCACATCTTTAATGCAAACACAACAGCAGCTAACTCTAGATCATGGATAGGGTAGTTCCTTTCATGTACCTTGAGTTGTCTAGAAGCATAATCTATGACCTTACCATTTTGCATCAACACATAACCCAAACCAATCCGGGAAGCATCACAATACACCACAAACCCCTCAAGCCCATTCGGTATTAACAATATAGGAGTGGACATAATCTTGTGTTTCAATGTTTGGAAGCTCCTCTCACACTCATCGGTCCACATAAACTTAACCTTCTTGTGAGTCAATTTTGTCATAGGGGAAGCAATGGAAGAGAACCCATTCACAAATCTTCTATAATAACCCGCTAGGCCCAAGAAGCTCCTAATATTCGACGGGATCAATGGTCTAGGCCAATTTATAATCACATCGCTCTTCTTAGGATCCACCTTAACACCATATTCTGACACCAATGACCCAAGAATGCAACCTCCTTCAACCAAAATTCACACTTTTCATACTTGCCATACAATTTCTCCTCCCTAAACATTTGCAACACAACCCTCAAATGACCCATATGCTCCTCCCTACTATGTGAATAAATAAAGATATCATCAATGAAGACCACAATAATGGAATCAAGGTAAGATTTGAAGACCCTATTCATTAGGTCCATGAAGATGGTCGGTGCATTGGTCAACCCAAAGGATATCACCACAAATTCATAATGCTCATATCTAGTCTGGAAGGCCATTTTGAAATATCACACTCCTTACCCTCACTTGATGATACCCAAATCAAAGATCAATCTTAGAGAAAAAGCTAGCCCTTTGCAATTGGTCAACCAAATCATTAATTCTTGGAAGAGGATTCACTTGATGATACCCAAATCAAAGATCAATCTTAGAGAAAAAGCTAGCCCTTTGCAATTGGTCAAACAAATCATTAATTCTTGGAAGAGGATATCTATTCTTTATGGTGACCCTATTGATTTGTCGGTAGTCAACACATCCTAAGGGACCCATCCTTTTTTTCACAAACAACACTAGATCACCCCAAGGTGATTATCTAGGTCTAATAAATCCCTTCTCTAACAAATCTTTTGATTGTTCCTTTAACTCCTTCAACTCCGCTAGGGCCATGTGGTAAGGGGGAATGAAGATAGGTTGAGTGTCGGGGAGGAGGTCTATACCAAAATCTATTTCCCTTTAGGGAGGAACACTGGGAAGGTCATTTGGAAAGACATCAAGAAACTCATTTAAAATTGAAACTGACTCTATGGAAGGAACTTTGGAATCCACATCTCTAACCCTCACAAAATGGTAAAGACACCCCTTAGAGATCAATTTATGAGCTTTAATGCAAGAAATGAATCTACCCTTAACCACCACATCTTGACTTTTCTACTCAAGGACAGGTTCATTTGGAAATTGGAATTTGACCATATGGTTCTACAATCGATAAAAGCATAGTAGGCATGCAACCAATCCATCCCAAGAAGGACATCAAAATCAACCATGTCTAATTCAACAAGATCACAAGGCAACAACTTATACAAAATGCAAATAGGACAACTTCTATAAACTTTCCTAGCAATAATAGAGGCACCAATAGGGGTAGACAATTCATATGACTCATGCAACAACTCGGGGTCAACATGGAACTTTTAGGCAAAAGAAGGGGTAATAAAAGAAAGAGTGGTACCCGGATCAATCAAAGCATATACATCAAAATCAAAGATTTTTAACACACTGGTAACAATATCGGGAACCTCACCAACCCCTTACCTTCCATTTAAAGCATGAAACTAATTGTGTCTTAGGCCACCACCTTGAGGACCACATCTACCAAATGGAACCGCATTTGCACCTCGACCTTTGCCGCGGTTTCTTGGACAATCCACCCTTTTGTTAACAAGCTCCCCACAATCGAAGCATGTATTAGAAACCTTCAAACACGGGCCTCTATGACACTTCCCATATGTAGGACACACATCAATAGGAGTCACACCACCAACACCTTGAAGCCTAGGGAAGTCATTGGCAAACCCCCTATTAGTAGCATCAGAACACCCTTGGCCTTGATGGAATCGGCCACCCCTTTGGAATTTTCCCTCTAAACGGGACCTCTTGGCCTCATGACCTCTCCTCTTTCTCAATTTTTCATCCTCTATTTGCTCGCCATAAGTCATCAACCGAGACAAGTCCATGTCTGTAATTAGCACGGCAGACCGACATTCTTTACTCACCAAGTCGGAGACCCACATAACAAACTTATTCATCCTAGATCTAGGGTCGGCCATCAAGTGAGGAGCATACTTTGAAAGTTTGTTGAACTTGAGGGAATAGTCCATCACACTCATAACACCTTGCTTCAAGTTCATAAACTATACCAACTTAGCTTCCCTAAGCTCAAGAGGGAAGACCCGATTAAGAAAAGCAAATTTGAACTCCTCCCAAAGTAACACATTACCATTTACCTTCTCCCCCTTTTATTGATCATACCATATTTTTGCTACCCCTTTGAGTTGGTACGCCGCCAACTCCGCCTTTTCATTCGGCCCAACACCCATGAAATTCAAGATCTTGTAGACTTTATCAATAAACTGATGTGGATCTTCATCAATCTTTGACCTATAAAACACTAGAGGATTCATCCTTAAGAAGTCCCTTACCCTAGCTCCTAGGGTAGTATGATCTTCATCCACCTTTGACCCAAAGAACACCGAAGGATTCACCCTTATGAAGTCCCTTACCCTAGCTCCAGGGGTAGTAGCATGAGGGGCTTGGGCCCCTTGATTGACTTGGTTGGCCATAACTTGGGCAAGTATAGTGAGAACATACCGGAGGTCACCATTGGTAGGTTGCTCCTCGGGAGTTAGTTCCCTTCTTCCTCCAATGTTTAGCATGATCTAACATAGCAAAGAACAATCATTGGGAGGGGGGAAACTTACCACATCTCTATAGCATGACTTAGAATATAAAGAAGAAAAACATTTCCTAAAATGTCTCATAGCCTCCTATTCATAGTTATGGCATGCTTCACAACCATTAATAGGACTCTAATCGATGTGGTATGTTGGACTCTGGGGATCTATCAACCTAGTGCTCTGATACCAAGTTTGTCATAATCCAAACCTAGGGCTTAGACGTGACACAGCGGATGGGAACCCGAAGGAACCCCAAACAAGCCTCTTAACTTATCATTACACATTATTGGTCGCGAAAGCAGATAAAAGACATAAAAAGTAGGAATAGGGGCAAAGGGGCTAAGAGAAAGCTTGTATAACATCATAATCAAGAGGCAAAGAGTCAAAACATATATCATAGATACATAGCATATCCAACAAATACCTCTAACACTTAGATAAGAGTGGGGGTCAAGACAAAGCAACCGGGCTCACCCTCATAGTCAAAATAGAAAATAAAGAAGAGTGTCTCAATATATAATAAGAGAAATATTTACTGAGGTACCCTAAGTAGAGTACTCACCAACTAGCTTAAGTAGTATCGAACTAGCCACGTGGAGGAGGATGATAATCAACTTAGGCACCAGTTCCTATATGGTGATATCATGTAGGCAAGAGTATGTGTTAGTACATTTGAATGTACTAAGTATGTAGGATGTAATGCAACAAGAGATAGGCATCATAATCTAAATGGATAACAATAGGGAATAGGCATAATATAACAATATGGCATATATGATCAATGCATAAGTAAAACATGCTTAAGTAACTCATGCTCCAGTAACTCATGCTCATACAGGATATCATATGTGAAGAAGAGACCAAGCTAGCTTTCCAAAGTACAAACCCCTTGGAAGGTTGGTGATGATGTCACCCCATCACATAGGTGGTGAGGTACAAACCCCTCACTAGGTTGATGAGTACAAACCCCTGTCTAGGTTGATGATGATGCCACCCTATCACCCTAGTAGTGAAGTACAAATCCCTTATTAGGTTGATGAGTAAGAACCCCTATCTAGGTTATCCGGGCTCTTGGTCCCCCATATTGGGCATGATCTAATGCAACACTTTATATAAAATTCATCATATACATAAGCTCATTTCATCATCATAACATCATTCATATCATATCTCATGCTTTGAACCTTCAATTCCTCAAGAAACCATAGCTGGACATTTTATCAAACACTTGGCTAGTGCGTAATAGGGGTACAAAACTATGCAATTTAGAGATAAAATCATGCAAGGAAATCCATTGTAAAACTATCAATCAACACGTTGACACACTCTCAAGCCTTATACATCAAAACCCCTCATCAAATCTTACAATAGATCCAAGATTTATGTCTCAAAACATAGCAAAACAGTCACAACTTTACATAGCTTTAACATAGTTCATAGACATGTTCATACTAGTAAACCAATTTGTAAAATCAACCTTAAATCATGAACCTAGTGGTTGAAACCCAATGGTTTACTAGTAAAATCAACCTTAAATCATGGGTGGAAGGACCCAATGGTTGAAACCCACATACCTTAGCTTTGGAGAAACTCTTGGTGAAGACTGAAAATGGAGGCTTGAAGCTTGAAGGAAATCCTTAGTTTTGGATTTGGGTTTTGAGACTTGAATATAGGAGTGAAAAATATGGCTATTTGGGTTTTAAGACTTGAATATAGGAGTGAAAAATATGGCTAAGTGTTTGAGTGAGTACTGGTGAACGTTTAGGATGATATGAGGGTGAATTATGGCTAAGCATAGGTAAAACCGCATTTGGAAACACTTAGGCCCAAAACTTACAAGTCTTGGACCGACTTAAAAAAATAGACTCAAAAATACACTATGTGCATCATGGAAGCGGTGCGCGTTGCTCATTGGAAATCGGACTTTGAAAATTAATAATTGCTAATCTTTTACTCTTAAATCGGGGTTAGACCCTTTTTCCCTTAATTTTGGCCCCCTGAACAAGAATATGAAGTTGAATTTTTGATATCACGTACGGATGAGATATATGGAATTTAAAATTTCAAGAATTCCGAGGCACATTTGCGGGCACTTTTTGGGGTCGTTACATAGATGTTGGCTTATCTTTGGAAGATAGGACTCACCACAACAAATGTCTCAAATCTGATCTAGCCGTCGAATGGTGGATTAAAGTAATCTCCGGTCCCTACATGGTGCGATCATGTAGGAAAAAGTATACGTTAGTACGTTTGAATGTACTAAGTATGAGGGGTGCAATGCATGAGATTTAGCAAACCTGCATTCAATACTAGGTGGCAAGGGAAAATAATATAGAAAGAAATATACATAGCAAGGAATGTATTATAACAAGATGTTATGGAATTCATGATGCATGAGATATAAATGTTCATATATAGTGGGGATGTGACCTCAACCGACATATAAGACAAGGCGAGCTATAACTTGGAATGCTAATGTTATCCTCACACCGGCAAAGAGGTGCTCTACTTGCCAAACATAAATCATACTTCTCCTTACAGGCCTCCCATTTCGGAGAAGTAACTTTCCTTACGGGCCTCTAATTTTGGATAGGGTTTTCATATCATTTCTAGCGGGTCATGCCTCAACTAACGGGATGAGCCTCAGATCTTTCTAGCGAGTCATGCCTCAACTAAAGGGATGAGCCTCAGATCTCAATACCAATGCTGGCACATAGTTGAACAAAAGACGTATGGACCTATGGGATAGTCCACGCAGACATCCAATCCATCGGTGCTAAGTCATCATCCCACAAGAATATTTATAATATACATATACATGCTTTCAAAAAGGAGTAAGACTTATCAAATCATTTCAATGCATTCTTAGGCTTAAAAACCAAACACCATTCATAATAATTCATACTTAGGCTTAAATGACAAATCATAGCTCATTCATGCATAGGAAAAGCTCATTCATACATACATAATGGTGCAAGCACCCATAAAGCTTAAAGAGCCACAATTATAGACATATATGTGATCACATTCTTGTTATAACCATAATTTTATCAAAATCATATACATGAACATAATTGGGCTTAACCCACTTCATAATTTTCATAATATCTAATGTACACAAATACATATGCCATGAATAGTGTTGGATTAGCATGGGTAATTGAGACTCAATCTAAAATCAATAATAAAATATGAAATTGAAGTAAATTCATAATTAATTAAATCCACATTTACACCATAATATAAGTCACCCATGCTTAGATCAAACGTTAAAGATACCATGCATAATCAAATATTCATAATAATAATGTAATCCAACAATTTTGATCTTAAATCAAGTTAAAATCATCAAATAAGTATAGCTCACACTTTAATTAAATTTATTAAACAATACAATTAAAAACCCAAATTTAAAGTAGCGAAAGATTCCATGAAATGAGAAAAAGGGTTTTGGGTCTTCTTGGTTGAAAGGGCCAAGAATCAAAACCCACATACCTTAGCTAATAGAGAAGATTCAAGAAGAAATAGGAAGAAATTTAATGAAGAAGAAGACTCTTCCTTATGCTCCAAGCTAATCTCCAATGGCTTACTTGAGGAGAGTTCATTAGATGAGAGCATTTGAATAATTCTAAGTGTAGGAATGAATTTGAATGAGAGAATTAGAGTTTAGGTCATTTGGAGGTCTTATTATAGGATAGAAAGTCATTAAAGATCCTTCGAATAACTGAAAATTACGTAAGGGCCATTAATAACACTGAATTTAAAAATCCGCATATACCCCTGCACAGATGAGTTCTACTAAAATAGGCATAATTTCTTCCTCCGAATTTGGAATAAGGTGAAACTAGATGTATTGGAAAGATAATTCAAAGATTTGTAATTTGATGGGTGATGGGACACCCGATTCATTATGTGCTAAGAGGCATGACCATTTAAAGTTGACACTTATATCGGTACTTGTGAAAAACTTAGCCAACAGAATTCCTTTGAACTTCGCTTGACATAGGAGACCTATGATGGCCTTAAACAACATAAATAAGCTTGAATTGAGGGCTTGAAAGTGAATTTATCATGGGCTTGAAGTTTACATGGATATCCTTCGACTAGAGCTTGAAAAGAGGATTCGAAAAGCATTTTGAGTGAACGAATAAGAAGCTAAGTATTAGAATAAGAATGGATTGTAATAAATAAGTATGAGCTGAGTTGGGGGTCCCATATGAAACATCCAAATACAAGATAACAATACATATTTCATCACTTGAAGCTCATTAAGCCATCAACACTTATATCAAACACCTTTAAATCAGTTAAAACATTTTAAAATCATTTTCGTATATATATATATATATGCATGTAATATCATGAAACACATTAGTGAAAGAACTAGGACCACATGGAATGGGAAGAACCTAATACCTTAGGCTTGAGTAGCTTGGAAAGGATAGAGGCATCATCACATCAACTTGATTCCACCTCCCACGTAGAACTTTCAACATGTTGATTTCTCCAAAGCACCTTAATCAAAACCACATCCTTGTTGCAAAACTGCTTCACTCGCCTAGCCAAGGTCTCAACCGAACTTTTCTCACAAGACAAGTTCTCCACAACCTCAACACCTTCCAAGGCATAGTTGTACTAGGATCACTAATCAATTTCTTCAACATAAACTCATGGAAAATCGGGTAAATAGAACTCAAATTAAGAGGCAAATCCAATCTATAGGCCACATTCCCAATCCGCTCAACAATCACATAGGGACCTATACACCGAGGACTTAATTTTCCCCTTTTACCAAAACAATTTACACCCTTCATAGGAGAAATCTTCAGATACACCCTATCACAAACAAGAAACTCAAGATCCCACTTTCTAACATCCTAATAAGATTTTTGATGACTTTGAGCGGACTTCAACGTTTCTCTAATAAATTTCACTATTTCCATAGCCTCCAACACTAAATCTGGGCCTATATAAGTCATTTAATCTAACGCAAACCACCCTACAAGAGATCTACATCTTCTACCATATAAAACCTCAAATAGTGCTATACCAATGCTAGCATGAAAGCTATTGTTGTAATCAACTCAATAAGTGGTAGATAATTGCCCCAATTTCCTTCGAATTCTAACACATAAGTCCCTGATATGTCCTCCAAGGTTTAATTATCCCTTCGGCTTATCCGTTGATTTGAGGATGAAAAGCGGTACTTAACTTTACCTTAGTGCCAAGCCCCTTTTTGAATTGATTTCCAAAAGTGAGAAGTAAGTTGGACACCATAATTCGATATAACAAAAGTAGGCATACCACCCAGTCCAACTAATTCCTAAATATAAAACTTGGCATTGTCTTTCTTAGTAACATGCCACCAACACACTTTCCTCAAGTCCTGATGCATTTTGGTAGATCCCAGGTGAACAGAATAATGAGGGTCATGGTATTTACTCATGATCATCTCCCTAAGACCATCAACGTACGGAATACACAATCGATATCGGTATGAATTACACCATCTCCCCCTTGGGAGAAAACCTCTATCTCATTTCTAGTAACCAAACTCTTCAACATAACCAATGGTGGGTCTAGGTCATGCCTTCCCTTAACATCCACAACCACAAAGATTTGTCCCCATTCCGAACATGGATACCACTATAATTGGAGTTGGCCAGCCTAATACCCAATCTAGCCAAATGGTGAACATCCTTTGCAAACTCCTTCTTCCCTTCATCAATATGAGCCATGCTTCCCATAGATAGCCCACTAAGAGCATCGACAATAACATTTGTCTTGTCGGGATGATATCGTACACTCATGTCATAGCCTTTAAGGAGTTCTAACCACCTACTTTGTCTCAAGTTAAGATCCTTTCGAGTGAACACATATTGCAAACTCTTGTGATTGGTGAACACTTCAACATGCATCCCATACAAATATTGTCTCAAAATCTTCAAGGCAAACACCACTGCTGCTAATTCAAGTTCATGACTCTGGTAATTATGCTCATACACCTCCAATTGTCTCGATGCATAAGCTATCACCTTACTATGTTGCATATGTACACAACCCAACCCAATCTGAGAAGCAAAAAAATACACCTCAAACCCATCCTAGCCATTTGGTAAAGTTAAAACTAGAGCCAATGTAAGCTGATCTTTCAATATCTGAAAATTCTTCTCACACTCATTCAACCATACGAACTTGGCCTTCTTTTGAGTCAACTTGGTCAATAAAGATGTAATAAATAAGAAACCTTCCACAAACTTTCCATCATAATTAGCCAACCCAAGAAAACTCCCAAATACCTAAAGGACCAAGTTTGTCAAACAATGCACATCCTTAACCAACTCCCTTTTGACCTCATCTATAAGATTAGAATCAACATCTTCCTTGCCTGGATTGCATTACGAGCCTATAGTAACTCTCTCTATTTGGTAGGGAGGAATGGAGAAAAGAGATCTTAAGACACGTTCCATGGCATGATAATAATCATAGAAAGTGAAACATTTCCTAAAACGCCTTGCAGCCCCTTACCCATAGATATGACATACTTCACACCCATGAATAAGACCCTATTTGACGCGACATGCTGGACTTCGAGGACCATTTATAAACCTACTACTCTGATACCATCTCTGTCATGACCCGAACCTAAGGTCTAGGAGTAACATAGCGAATGGGAACTCGAGATTCCCCAAACAAGCCTCAAAGTATTCAAATTCACATCATTGGTTTGAAAGTGTATTCAAAAAGTAAACACATAGTTCTAAGAGACGGGAAAATAGGACTCACGCTATGGGATATCATAGGGAAAGGGGTTAACATGGATTCACTAAACAGGTAGCACATAAAGACTAAGGGGCGGGTAAGTATGACTCACTCTATGGAGGCAACTGGGACTTAGGATCTCCCACATTTCCACATCTACATACATACATATCATAATTCTCATAACAAATCCATGATAGCCATATCCAAAAGATATTCATAACCGTAAGCTCCAAATACAACACATACCACATAGATCAGACAAGAGTCAATAAGATGTCCAACAATGCCTCTAGACATAAGATGGGATAGGGGCCAAGACATGTCCCGGGCTCACCCTCAAAGTAAAAGTGAAAATGGGAATGTTACGTCCTAAGCCTAGGGCCTAGATGTGACACGGTGAATGGGGAACCCGAAGGAACCCCAGGGCATAAAGTAAGCAAAAGGAACAAGAGGCTAAGGGATAGCTTGTCAAAACATCAACATCAAGGACAAGGAGTCATAGCTCATATCATAAATACACAACTCGTCCAACAAACACCTCTAAATACATAGATAGAGCGAGGGCCAAGACAAAGCTACCGGGCTCACCCTCATAGGAAATAGAACATAAGATAGTGTCTCAATACATAGAAAATAGTAGCATAGACTAAGGTCTCCGAAATGGAGGACTCACTAACAAACTTGGAATAGCACCGACTAGCCACATGGAGGAGGAGGATGATCAACTTGAGCATCGGTTCCTACATGGTGATATCATGTAGGCAAGAGTATACATTAGTATATTTGAATGTACGAAGTATGTAGGATATAATGCAGCAAGAATTAGGTATCATAGTCAAAATACACGATATTAAGGAATAAACATAATATATAATGCCATGTATGATCAATGCTTAAGTAAAACATGCTTAAGTAACTCATGCTTATATAGGATATCATATATGAAGAAAAGACCAAGATAGAATTCCAAATGTACAACCCTTTGGTAGGTTAGTGATGATGCCGTCCCATCCCTTAAGTGGATGAGTACTAACCCTCATCTAGGTTGATAAGTACTAACCCCCATCTAGGTTAGTAATGATGTACCCTATCACTTAGGTGGATGAGTACTAACCCTCATCTAGGTTGATAAGTACTAACCCCCATCTAGGTTAGTAATGATGTACCCTATCACTTAGGTGGATGAGTACTAACCCTCATCTAGGTTGATGAGTACTAACCCCTATCTAGGTTAGTAATGATGCCTCCCCATCACTAGATGGAGAAGTACAAACCCTTTACTAGGTTATCCGGGCACTTAGACCTCCCCCCCCCAAATTGGTCATGGTCGAGTTCTACGCTTTACATAGGATTCATCATATGGTCTAATGCAATAATTCATATAGGGATAATCATATATATAATCTCATTTCATCATCATAACATTATTCATATCACATCTCATGCTTAGGACCTTTAATTCCTCAAGAAACCATAACTGAATATTTTATCAAACATTTTGGGGGGGGGTGTAGTGGGGGTAAAAGACCATGCAATTTAGATATGAAATCATGCAAGAAAATCTATTATAAAACCATCAATCAACACCTTGCAATATCTCCAATACATTCACATCAAAACGCCTCATCAAAACTTACAATAGATCCAAGATATATAGCTCACAATATAGCAAAATAGTCACAACGTTACATAGCTTTGACATAGTTCATAAACATGTTCATACTAGTAAACCCATTTGTAAACTCAACTTTAAATCATGAAATTTAGGAAAACGGAAGCTTGGGTATCATGTATGAAAGGAACCAATGAAAGAAACCCACATACCTTAGGTCTACCATTGCTTAGAATTGAGATTGGGGAGAATGGATGCTTGGAGATGATCTTTGAATCCAATCTTGTTCTTGTGTTTTCTTGAAATTGAATTGGGGTTTGATAGACGATTTTGAGAGAATTGAGAGTGTATCTGAGATAAGAGTAATGATTTTAATCCTTTTGAAATATTGTTTATGTCTTTTAGGAAGGTTAAGATAGCATTGGAAGTCTAAAAAGCGTATTAGAGTAATTAAAATATACGGAGACGCCATAAGTGAACGGATGAAACAATTGGCAAAGTGTCATCTCACCAAAGAATTTACTATTTGTGTGGCAATCCATGGGTCATGTGGAGTTCCTGTGTGAAGTGCCTTAGTGAAAAAAAATGGAAGTTAGGAAACTTGGAAAAAATTAATGTCTCGTCACTTTGGCGGACCGCTTCACGGACTGTGTGGCATTACACGGACCATGTACTAGTCTATCCCACCTCTGTTAGACAAAAATAATGTTGTGTCCCACCATATATTCAAGTGCCATGGGCCGCCCCACTCCACACGGCCCGTCAATAGTGCCCGTGGCACCATTCTTAGCCATATTTTCTCCAATTTTCAATAAGCTCCCTTTGGCATACCTTGTGGCCATCCCCACGGTCAGTGGTGAGCCACACAGCCTGTACTACTAGCTGCGCCACCTTTCTTAGTGCCAAAAATGGCCTTTTCCAACCTCATATGCCCAATCGGCCTATCAAAGGCGACACTTACCGTCAAATAGTCCGTGTGATAACACTACACGGTAGGGCCTCAAGAAAATGATCATAAGTCAATCATTCGACCTCTTAATGAGGTGAAACCAAGTCAGTTGCAAAGCTAACTCAAAGGGCTTTCATTTTACATGTCATGGGCCACCCAGTTCCAAAAGTGCTAAGAGTTATGCTAGTTTAAAATTAACCCTTGTATGAAACAACACCCAAAACTCAACTTGGAGGTAAGTCTTGAACTCGATTAGGTACTAGGAGTCTCCCATGAATCTAATACACCCCTTACCTAACCAAATGAGGCTTGAAACATAGATATACAAGAGCATAAAGTTACAGGGTGTCACAGGGAACAACATAAGGTAGATAGATGGTAGCTTGTCCTTGGAATATAGGACTCACCACAACAAATATCTCAAATCTGATCTAGCTGTCAAAGGATGGATGAAAGTAATCTATGGTCCTTACATGGTGAGATCATGCAAGCAAAAGTATGCATTAATATATTTGAATGTACTAAGTAACGGGGTGTAATACATAAGATTTAGCAAACCTGCATTCAATACAGATGGGAAGGGCAAATAATATAGAAAGAGATTATATAGAAAGGAATGTATTATAACAAGATGTTATGGAATTCATTATGCATGAGATGCAAATATTCATATATAGTGGGGATGTGAACTCAACCGACATATAAGACCATGTGAGTTATTACTTAGAATCCTAATTTTATCCCTACACCCGAAAAAAGGTGGTCTACTTGCCAAATGTAAACCATACTTCTCCTTACAAACCTCCCATTTAGGAGAAGTAACCTTCCTTATGGGCCTCCCATTTCGGATAGGATTCTTATATCATTTCTAGCGGCCATGCCTCAACTAATGGGATGAGCCTCAGATCTTTCTAGTGGGTCATGCTTCAACTAATGGGATAAGCCTTAGATCTCAATACCTATGCTGGCACATAGTTCAAGGAAATGAGTATGGACCCTTGGAGATAGTTCATTCCGACATCCAATCCATCAGTGCTAAGTTGTTCCCACAAGAATACTTATAATATACATATAAATGCTTTCAACGAGGAGTAAGACTTATCAAATCATTTCAATGTATTCTTAGGCTTAAAAGCCAAACCCCATTCATAATAATTCATACTTAATCTCAAATGTCAAATCATAGCTCATAATCATAATACTGATGTATAAGAATAGCTCATTCATACATACATAATGGTGCAAGCACCCATAATTCTTAAAGAGCCATAATCATTGACATATATGAGATCACATTCTTGTCATAAATATAATCTTATCAAAATCATATACATGAACATAATTGGGCTTAATCCACTGAAACGCCTAAAAAATGCCCAAAAAAATATGCTTTAGAATCCCATAATCATAATTTCCATATATCTCAAAATTTGTGCATGATATCAAAAATCTGACTTCATATTCTTGATCAAGGGGAAAAATTGAGTGAAAAATGGTATAACCCTGATTTTAGAGGACCTGTAGCAAAAAATAATTTTCACAAAATTTTCTTATACAGTGTGCATTTTTTACCAGGCCACGATGCGGACTAGGCGTGGATCAATGTAACTATTACCTTCATGTTAGGTTTGCATTGCAAACCAGACGTGGACTAGTCCAACTTTTTTCTTAATTTTTTATTTCGGCCCAAGGGCCTTAGGTTTGAGTCTTGATTATACTTAGCCAAGCTTATACCATGATTTGGTTATTTCTATTGAAACTATGCATGTTTTGAGCCATGAAACTATTATCTATTGTGAGATTTTATGATGTATTTCAAAGTACCCTACATGAGGGTTTTACAATATATCGGTGGGTTGATTTCAAATTATTTTATTCACTCTATTTCACTCTTGAATTGCACAATTTTAACTAACATTATGAACCTATCATGTGTTTGATAAAATGTCTTTTCAAGGTTTATTAAAGTTACTGATGATCTATTGTATGATTTATGAGTCAAGTGACTTTATAATGATTTTGGGCTTTCGAAGATGTATTATATTCAAGAAAATATCTATGATGTTGTAAATGCCAGATTAAGCCCTTTTTGAAAGATTTTATCTCTTATGGGCCTTTGATGTTAATACAAGGATAATGTTTGATGATGATCTATTATTATGTTTTAAAGCTAGGCTCACCATTAGAGGTCATGTTATGTTTCCATGTTTCTTACAAATTGTGAAAGTGTGATGATTCCAATTATTTCGTGGGATTAGGATTAGCACTGATGGATTGGATGTAACATGGACCATCTCTATGGGATCATATTCCTTTTCTCAAACTATGTGCCAACATAGGAATATACTTTATCCTGGCTTTAATAGTGGATCCATTTAGTGCACTCTCTCTTGAGGTTCTTCCCGAAATAGGTCGTGTTCACGTAAAGCAAAGTTTCTCATGAAATCCTTTTTGAAATGGGTCATGTTCTTGTAAGGAAGGTTACTTCATATAAAATGGGTCATGTTCCCATAAGTTGAAGTATAGTTTACCTTGGCAAGTAGATCACCTCTTTAGAGATGAGGGGTAATCATTGGGATTCCAAGTTGTAGCTTGCTTGGTCTTATTCTTTATCAGTTGAGATCTCTTGCCACATATGTATCATATTCTATGTAAGTTGAATGATTTATAAACAAGTTTTACTTCAAGCATTGATCATGCATACCTTATTGAGATTATGCTTATCTATTGCCTATTACTATGCATTTTGACTATATTGGCTTATGTCTTGTTGCATTGCATCCTACATACTTAGTATATTCAAATGTACTAATGCATATTTTTTCCTATGTGATATCACCATATAGGGACCAGAGCTCCTCTTGATCATCCTACATGAGGCTAGTAAGATTCTTCAAAGACAAGCTTGGCGAGTCCTCAAGTTCGAGGGCACTATCTACTTTCTTGCTATTTTAAGACTTCTTATGTTGAACATTTGACATTATGAGGGTGAGCCTAGAAAGGGTCTTGGCCCCCGCTCCATTCTAAGTTAGAGGTGTATGTTGGATATTATGATGTTATTGTGTTATGAGCTTGACTCTCATGCTTTGCTTATATTCAAGACTTCCGTTAGTCCCACATCCTATTTTATATATCTTTTGTTGTTGTTTACTTTGGTTTCGTGAACAAGAATGAGTGATCGATATGCTAAGAGGCTTGTTTGGGTCCCTTCGGGTTCCTATTTGTCGTATCACCTCTAGGCCCTAGGCTTGGGTCATGACATCCACTTCATAATTTTCATAAAATCCAACGTATATGAATGTATATGCCATGAATAGTGTGGGAATAGCATGGGTAATTGAGATTCAATCTGAAATCAATAATATAATGTGAAATTGAAGTAAATCCATAATCAAATCCACATTTAAACCATAATATAAATAACCCATGCATAAATCAAACCTTAAAGGTACTATGCATAATCAAATATTCATAATAATAATGTAATCCAAAAATTTTGGGCTTAAATCAACTTAAAATCATCAAATAAGTATTGCCCACACTTTAATTGAATTTATTAAACAATACAATTGAAAACTCAAATTTAAAGTAGCCAAAGATTCATTGAAATTGAGAAAAAGGATTTTTGGTCTTCTTGGTTGAAAGGGGCCAAGAATCAAAACCACATACCTTAGCTAATAGAGAAGATTCAAGAAGAAATAGGAAGAAGTTTGATGAAGAAAAAGACCCTTATGCTCCAAGCTAATCACCAATGGCTTACTTCAGGGGAATTCTTTAGATAAGAGAATTTGAATAATTCTAAGTATGGGAATGAATTTGAATGAGAGAATTAGAGTTTAGTCATTTGGAGGTCTTATTATAGCATAGAAAGTCATAAAAGAGCCTTAGAAGAATTGAAAATTACCTAAGGGCCATCAATGACACAAAATTTGAAAATTTGCATTTACCCCTACACAAATGAGTTCTACAAAAATGGGCTTAACTTCTTGTTTTGAACTCAAAATAAGGTGAAACTGGATGCGTTAGAAAGATAATTCAAAGATATTTCATATGATAGGTCATGGGACACCCAGTTAATTATGTTCTAAGAGATATGATCATTTGAAGTTGACCCTTCTATCTGTACTTGTGCAAAACTTAGCCAACGAAATTCCTTTGAACTTGACTTGACGTGGGAGACCCATGATGGCCTTAAACAACATAAAAAGCTTTGAATTGAGGATTTGAAAGTGAATTTACCATGCAGTTGAAGTTTATATGGAGATCCTTCACTCGGAAGGCGTTTTGAGTGAATGAATAAGAAGCTAAGTATTAGAATGAGAACGGATTATAATGAATGAGTATGAGCTAATTTTGGGGTCCTATATATAAGGTTACATGGCCCGTGGAGGTATTCATAAGGTGTCACCTTGGTCAAAAACTTTTTCATAACCAAATTTCAAGCACCACTAAAGTTATACAAAGTCTGGGTGCTTACAGTTTCGCGAACCAAATCAAGTCCATTGAATGTTGTAGAACTTGGCAAGTTAAAGATCAAATTCAATGATTCAAGTTAGTGATGGTGGTAAAAATTTGATGCATCATCAAGTGATACCTACAGGCTAATAGAATATCATTGATAATTACAGAATTAACTTGAAGTAAATCAATGATTAAGGTGTTCAACTCGGAGATAAAGTTGTTAGTTGATGTATCACCAATTGTATTCAATAATCTTGACTAACTTTGTCGAGTTGCATTTAGGGTAATTTTTGAGTACTTTGATAGGTGGTATCAAAGGGAAGTAGAAGAGAATTTTTAGGATACTTTGCTAGACACTTTTCATATTTTAGTTTTTTACTTTTCTATATAATAGAACCTTGTAGTTTGTACTATGTTTGTGGGTTCGATTGAAGAGGGGAGTTGAAAATTTTCAATTCTACTTCTTCTACCTTCATTCTTAAACAATGGATGATCTATTTGGGATAAACTTTTTATATTTTGTAATGAATAACTAAAACCCCAAGTGCTTGGGGGGGGGGGTTGCAATATAGTTAAATATCAATTCATGTAATGGATCTTTGATTATTTGAATATTTGGTTGTTGCTTTATTATGATTTTATGTTTTCCTTCAATTGTTACTGATAATTTGAGATTGCAAACTTGGGTCTATTGTTAAATCTTTGGTTATTGCATTAATTTGAGTAATTAGAATTGAAGGATTGCATAATAGTCATAGGTTACTTGTAATTTGGTTGGAGCCTTAATTGGGTTCAATCGACTAAGGAATTAGCTCATTCTACTACAAGAAAATAGGTCTTTAACGAGGGGAAATTTCATCGCTAAAAGTATAAATCTAGTTGTTATTAGTCAATAACGACCGATAAAAATCATGTCATCACCGGTCGTTAAAAGCTCCGTCGTTAAAAGTTTAGCGATCGAATTAAATTCAGTTATTAAAAAGGTTTAATGATGAATGATAGCAAAGCTCTGTTGTTGAAAGTTTAGCGACTGGATTAAATCTGGTCGTTAAAAAGGCTTTAAGAAAAAATTGGTTCCTGAAAAGAGGTATAACGACCTAATTTTGGTGCCCAAAACTATGCCAAGTTGTACATCCATGAGTTGGTTAGATTGCATTGGGGTTCCCTTATCTATCATTTTAGATTGTGGTGCTCAAATCACTTCTCACTTTTGGTGATCCTTCCAAAGAGGTCTTGGTACCAAGGTTAAGCTTAACATGACCTTTCATCCTCAATTGGATGGTCAAGCCGAGAGAACTATCCTAACTTTTGAGGATATTCTTAGACCTTGTGTTTTGGAGTTTAAGGATAGTTGGGATGAACATCTTTCACTTATTGAGATTTCTTACAACAATTGCTACCACTCAAGCATAGGTCTAGCTCCCTTTGAAGCTTTATATGGTAGGCATTATAGATCCTCGGTTGGGTGGTTTGAATTGGTAGAGATGGCTTTGCTAGGTCCGGATTTAGTCAAGGAGGCCTTGGAGAAGGTGAGGTTGATAAGGGAGAGACTGAATACAACCTAAAATAGACGAAAGTCCTACTCTGATGTGAGGAGAAGAGATCTTGAGTTTAAGATTGGTGATTAGGTTTACTTGAAAGTCTCACCCATGAAGGGTGTGGTCCAGTTTTGCAAGAAAGGGAATTGAACCCAAGGTTTATGGGTTTTTATATAGTTTTTAGGAGAGTTGGTAAGGTTGCATATGAGTTGGAGTTGCCTATGGAGATGAATATGGTTCATCTGGTCTTCCATGTGTCCATGTTGAGAAAGTGTGTAGGTGACCCAAGTGCTATAGTGCCCTTAGAGGTTGTGAGTGTTGTAGAAGACAATCTGACCTATGAGGAGGTCCCAATGGAAGTTTTGGATAGATAAGTGAAGAGGTTAAGAAACAAAGATATAGGTTCTATCAAGGTCATTTGGAGGAATCAACAAGTTGAAAGTGCCACATGGAAAGTTGAGGCGGACATAAGAAAGTGATACCTATATCCCTTCTACTCTACTTAAGTCAAAGGCAATAATTTAAGTCCCCTACATGATTTCATGTCTTAAGTTTCATCCCTCATGTCATATTGCATGCATTTATATTCATGGTAACAAGTTTATAGTGATTTTTGACATTCATGTTGAGACTTTCTGAAAATGATGTTTAAATCTATTTGTTGCATTCATGTTGGGCTGAGATCTTCATGATTACTTCTCTTATGTATATTTCTTTGACATTCGGGGACGAATATTCCCAAGGGGAAGATATTGAAAGGCCCCAAAATGTGCTTCGGAATGTCCATAATCGTAATTTCTATATATCTCAAAATTCATGCGTGATCTCAAAAATTTGATTTTATATTCTCGATCAGGGGTAAAATAGAGTGGGAAATGGGTATAACCTAGATTTTAGAGGACTCATAGCAAAAAATAATTTTAGCTAATTTACGACTTTCAGTGGCTGCCATGCCCTTGCCGCAACGCGCCAAGGGCATAAACTAGTGTAATTGGTTAGACGCGATAGGTTTGCATCATACTAGGGATGTAGACTAGTGCAATATTTTCCTTACTTTTTCTATTTCGGTAAAGCGCATTGGGGTCATAGCCCCATGCCCACTTAAACGTGAAATCACCCATACTTAGTAATTTTTCAACTCTATAACTCACAAAATCCTCTGTCAAACCTCTCTGAGACTCTATCAGTTATATCATTCAAATCTAAGGATCTCAAACTCAATTTGGAACTCAAGGATTCATTTCAAGCTCTAAAACTACTTTAAGTTCACTTAGAGGAAATCAAAGTTTAAGGTATGTGAGTTTCATCCATTGGGTCCTTTCACCCATGGAGCCTAACCTTCCCTTTTCATGAAAATTGCATACTTTCAAGTTGTATTACCTATGGTTATCTCTTATCATGTATTATGAGCATAAATTATTTTGGGATTTTATGAAGTATTGATTGATTATGCATGACTAACTATTTCAAGCTTATTCCATGAATTGATTTTGTCTATTTAGACTATGCATATTTTGGAGCTATGAAACTATGAATTATCATGAGCTTTTATAATGGATTACTAGGTATCCTACATGAGGATTTTACCACATGTTGGTGGGTTGATTCACTTTGAGTTTACTCACTTATTTCACTCTTGAATTGCATGATTTTGAACAATTATCATGAACCCACCATGTGTTTGATAAAATGACATGACAAGAATTCTCAAGTTATTGATAAGATATTACATCATTTACAAGTCGAGTGACTTTATGATGGTTAAGGGCTTTCAAGTATGTATTGAATTCATGACAAGTATCTATGATTTTACAAGTATCAAGTTAAGCTGTATTTCAAGTTTTTCACCACTTGTGAGTCATTCATGTTAATGAAAGGGTTCATGTATGATTATTATCTACTTTCATGTTCAAGTTAGACTCATTACTAGAGGTCAAGCATGTTTATGAGCTACTTAAGTCATGTTCTTACAAGCTATTCTTGTTATGATTAAAGTATGATTATTTCAAGTATTCAGCGGAATTTGACTTAGCAATGATTGAACCTTAAGATGGGTGCTTGACTCAAGGTTCTTACATGAAGTCTTTTGTCTGTAAACTATATGCCACCATAGGATTTTGATTATTACCCTTGCTATACAAGTAGATCTTTCTAGTTTATGTTATCATGTTTGGTTTGCCTTGGCAAGTAGACTACACTTCACTGGGGGTATCATGCCTGGTCACCTGAACCGAGGAGGTGTCAGGCCTCGGAGTCCAAGTTGTATCTGCTTGGTCTATGTCGGTTGAGGTCACTTCCCATATTTGTATGATATATATATATATATATATATATATATATATATATATATATATATATATATATATATATATATATTATTCTGTCTACCTTACGGAAGGGGTGTCATGCCTTGGATTCCAAGTTATAGCTGTTTGGTCTATGTTGGTTGAGGTTGCTTCTCACATATGTATGCTATATATATATATATTGTGCAATATGAATGATTTACAAGCATGTTTTATTATGAGTATTGATTATGTTTGCTATATTGAGATTATCTATCTGTTGTTTATGATTATGCATTTTGACTGTATTGGCTTATGTCTTGTTGCATTGCATCCTGCATACTTAGTATATTCAAATGTATTAACGTGTACTCTATGCCTACATGATATTACCATGTTGGGATCGGAGCTCCTTTTGATCATCCTTCACGTGGCTAGTTCGGTACTTCGGAGATAAGCATTGGTGAGTCCTCAAGTTCGAGGACACTATCTACATTACTCTTGCTATTTTGAGACTTCTTTATGTTGAACACTTGTTATTATGTGGGTGAGCCTGGAAAGTGTCTTGTCCTTCGCTCTATTCCATGTTAGAGGTGTTGTTGGATATTATGATGTACTTATGCTTTGAGCTTGAGTCTTTTATGCTTTTGTGATTGTCAAAGATTTTCCTTAGTCCTTCTTCCCTTTTTATTGTGTCTCTTGTTTTTATTTATTTTGCTTTCGCGATCGAGGATGTGTGGTTGATATGCTAAGAGGCTTATTTGGGGTCCCTTCGGGTTCCCATTTGCCGTGTCACGTCTAGGCCCTAGGCTTGGGTTGTGACACAAATTCATCATGAACTTAGTGGACTTATGCAATGACTTGAAATCAAATTATTTAATGGAATAAAGCATGTTTTTTGAGAGAATATGTAACTTTGAAACTACCATTACGCATCATTGATAAAAACAAACATAGGAAAATAAATGTTGCCACAACCCAAACTTAGGGCCCAGATGTGACACGGTGAATGAGAACCCCAAGGGATCCCAAACAGGCCTCTTAAGCATGTATAGCACATCCTTGGTTTCGCGGAAGCATAAAAGAGCAACAACATATATCACATAATTTCTAAGGGAAACAGAGCTTTGGACTCAAGCTATAGGGATGTTACAGAGAAGAAGATAAGGATGAATCACATAGAAAATAAGTCTAAAGGGTGGGTAAGTATGACTCACACTATGGGGCATTTAGGGCTTAGGACTTCTATCACATTAATAACATACAAATAACATAGAAGGGATAAGGGACTAAGGGAAGTCTTTCATAATTACATAAATATAATACAAGTCAAGCTCAATGCATAGACATCCATATCCAACATTACTGCTAATATGAGTGGAACGGGGGCCAAGACATTTCACCAGCTCATGCTCAAAAGATATTATCCAAAATGGTAAGTCTTAGCAGAGCTTGAAAGTAAGTAGATATGTTCTCGTAGTGGAGGATTCATTAATAGTAGTCTTCAAAGAATCTGACTAGCCATGTGGAGGAAGAGGATGAATAGGAGCTCCATCCCTACATAGTTAGATCATGTAGGCAAAAAGGATGTGTTAGTACTTGGAATGTACTAAGTATGTGGGGTGCAATGCAACAAAGGAAATTTGCCATAATAGTCATGATGCACAATCATGATCAATAGACATGAGATCAATATGACATGTACAATCAATGCTTAAGTTAAAACATGCATGTAGATAGTCAAATTTGCATAATATATCATACATATATGGGAGGAGACCCTAATCGACATATAAGACCAAGCGAGCTACTACTTGGAATCCCAATGTTCACTCCATACCGAACAAAAGAGTGGTCTACTTGCTAAGGTAAACCAAGCATAACCTCACAAAGTGAGAACTTGCCCTAGTTGGATCCACTAGTAAAGCCCATTTAGGAAAATAATATAAACCTATGGTGACACATAGTTAAAAGGCCAAGACTTTATATAAGGACCCCTTGAGTCGAGCCCCCACCTTAAGCCTCTTTCGATACTAGGTCTAGTCCCACAGAATACTTGAAATAATCATAAATGTAGTAATAACTTGAATGATTTGTAAAAAAATATGATAACATGGCATGAGTAGCTCATTCATATACGTGACCTCTACACGTGGGCATATACCTTGTACTAGTGGATAAAAAAATTTCATAAACTTGTCCCTTTCTAGTAGGAATTGCATTACACATGAGGGTAGAGTTGGTAACATGCTTGACCCCTTCTAGTGAGATTTAGTGAGTACATGAGGGTAAAATAGTTATCATGCTTGATCCTTTCATATAGACATTATTGACTCACAAGAGGGTAGAATATAGTATAAGGGCATAACATTTTACTTACAAATCATAGGAACTTTCCATGAGTTCAATAAATGCTTACGAACCCATAATTTATCATAATATGCTTGTTTTGTAATTCATGCAATAATCAATCATCCTCAGAGAAATCTTGTCATGTATATTTAGTCAAACATGGTAGGTATATGTACGTAGGCTTAATTAAATGAGGCAAAAAAGTTGGGATAGGTAGAAGGGGAAATTTTTCCCAATCACCTATGGCGAAAACAAAGATGGCCTAGACTCTGTCAGGTAGTTAGGGAATTCAGACTCGCTGTAACAGAACTTGATAGGCGAGTGGAACCATATCTGTGATAATCGCATCAGAGGCCTCTACCTCAGCTCTATCTGGGACAGCATAGCATACTCTACACCCACCATTAGCTTGTGGGCTTCCACGGGCTCCACCTCTCACTATACCACGAATCCCTCTGGTACCTCCTCTTATAGCCTGGGGTGTGCCCCTAGGTGCTGGTGTTGGGGTTGGACGAGCTGGTTGAGATCTTGAACCATGGATAAAAGATAGTCGATAAGGGCAATGTCTGGCCAAATGCCTAACCTCATCACAACCATAGAAAGCCCTGACCTCTCGCCCCTGAGATGGTTGACCTGAAAAGACACCACGTTTAGCTGTACTAGATGAGCTATCACTAGAGGAACTATCAACTGCAGTGCAATTCAAGAGTATATGACAAGAGAGGACTAAAATCAATTCATTTTAAAGTCATTCAAATCAACCCACCATCATTATAGTAAAACCCTAATTTTGGACATCATGAATTTTGACTAAAAACCCATAAGTTCTTTAATAGCTTTTCATAGTATCATAGAGAACATAACTTAATATTGTAAAATCCATCACAGTGTCAAACCCCAAATGATATTTAGGCATAGTGAAATCATTACTTCAAGAATTCAAATAGAAATCATGTGTACAATGCGTAATAATAACATCATATGCAAGAGTTCATAAAATACCCATAAAAATCCATAGGCTTCATGTAGTTGAAAAAGAAAAATTTTTGGGCTTGTGCGAAGAAATGTCCCCACAATCAAACCCACATACCTTGGTGTGATTATGGTGGAGCTAACCTAATTTAGAGATGGGAGATTCAAACCATAGCTTGCAGCCTTTACTTGGATGCCTTGAAAAGTTGAGAGTGTTTTTAAGACTTAAGAGTTTTTGAAAAATGATTGAATTGAGAGTGTGAAGGGTGTATAAGGCTGGAAAGGGGTCATTTGAGACCTTAAATGAGATAGCTTGGACATAGGAAAATAGGAAAGGTCAATTTTCCCCTTTTAAAAATCTACTTGAAAAGATCTACCCCACCCCATTTACAGGCCGTAGAACATTCTATGGGCTGTAGATAAGGGTTTTGCCAGATAGCCTTTTTACAACTTTTAGAGACCTCCTTCTCTGATTTGAATTCTACGATGTAATCTACAAATTGTCGAAAGTTTTATGAGTCATCTGTTAAGTAGTATATTGAACTCCTAAAGGATCCCGAATTTCATCAATTCTGCCTAGGTTCTACGAACCTACATACAGGCCGTACTTTACCTTAAGAGCCACAGACCCCCTCATAAAAGCTGACAGTTCAAATTTTCCAAAGCTTACTATCTTGCACCTTTTCATAATCCCCATAGGTGAGGTCCTACAACATCACCCCCTTGGGAACATTTGTCCAGGAATGTGCTAAGCCAAGCTCTAAGGAATGGGTTCATGCAGCACATGCAAAATGCAGCACACGCAAAATGCAACACATGCACCATTTAAAATGTTTAAACCATGTTTCAAATAGCACTTAGAATGCGACCTCACAATCACATAAACATGCATAAGTGTCATTAGAATGATATTCACGCAACGTAGATCCTCAAATAAGAGAATCGTATACCTCAACCGTGATTAGAATGGAAGAGATAAGGATATTGCTTCTTCAAATCGGCTTTGGCCTCCTATATGGCACTCTCAACTTGTTGATTCCTTCAAAGGACTTTGACAGATGCCACATCTTTGTTTCTCAACATCTTTACTTGCCTATCTAATGTCTCCACCAGGACTTCCTCATAGGTCAAGTTATCTTCTACAACACCCACAACATCCAAAGGCACTATAGAACTTGGGTCACCTACACACTTCCTCAACGTGGACACATGGAAGACCGAATGAACCATACTCATCTTCGTAGGCAACTCTAATTCATAAATAATCTTACCAATTCTCCTCAGAATTCTATAAGGCCCTACAAACTTTGGGGTCAACTTTCCCTTCTAGCCTAACCGGACCACATCCTTTATGGGTGAGACCTTCAAATAAACCCAATCACCAACATCAAACTCAAGATCTCTCCTTCTTGTGTTGGAGTAGGAATTTTTCCTACTTTGAGCCATCTTCAATCTTTCCCTTATCAACCTCACTTTTTCTAAAGCCTCTATGACTAAATTCGAACCTAATAAGGCATTTTCCCCCATATGAAACCACCCAATTGGGGACTTACATCGCCTACATATAGGGCTTCAAAGGGAGACATCTCAATGCTAGAGTGCTAGCTATAAGCAAACTCAATGAGTGGAAGATATTTGTCCCAACTACCCTTGAACACCAAAACACAAACCCTAAGCATATCCTCAAGAGTTTGTATAGTCCTTTTGGCTTGGCCATCCATTTGAGGATAAAAAGCCATGCTAAGCTTAACTTTGGTACCAAGGCACTTTTGGAAGGATCTGCAAAAGTGAGAAGTAAATTATGCACCACGATCCTAGATAATGGACAATGGTACCTCATGCAACTTAACCAACTCATGAATATATAGCTTGGTATAATCCTCAGCACCATAAGTTGTCTTAACTAGTAGGAAGTGAGCCAATTTTGTCATCCTATCAACAATAATCCAAACAGAATCATAGTTCTTTCTAGTCTTAGGTAGGCCAATCATGAAGTCTATATTGATCTCTTCCCACTTCTAGGAATTTCGATGTCTTGGGCTAGGCCACCTGACCTTTGATGTTTGGCTTTGACTTATTGGAAATTATGATAACCGGCTATGAACTTGGCAATATCCCTCTTCATACCACCCCACCAAAACACCTCGCTCAAGTCTGTATACATTTTTGTATTAGGCACACATAAGCTACATTGGTATCTAAGGACACCATATCTCCCTTGGGAGAAAACCTCCACTTTACCATCCTTCACTGAAACCTTTAACTATAGCAAGGTGGGGGTCGAGGTCTTATTTGGACTTGTCCTCTTCAACTAAAGAAGATTTCGAACCATCAATGACTACCACGCCTTCATTTCTGACATCATTCAACCTAACCCCAACTTAGATAACCGGTGAACTTCTCTAGACAGTTCCTTATTTCCATTATCAATATACCCTACACTTTCAGTGTACACCCTACTTAGAGCATCGACCACGACATTAGCTTTGCCAAGATGGTAGTGCACACTCATGTAATAATCCTTAAGGAGTTCTAACCACCTCCTTTGCCTCAAATTAAGATCCCTTTGAATGAACACATATTGGAGACTTTTGTTATCGATGAATATGTCAACATAAACCCCATACAAATAATGACACCATATTTTCAAAGCAAACACCACGACCACTAACTAGAGATTATGGGTGGGATAATTATGCTCATGTATCTTTAGTTCTTGAGAAGCATATGCTATGACTTTACCTCTTTGCATCAACACACACCCCAAATGAACTCTTAAGGTATCTTCTAACCCTTCTGGTAGAGCCAAAATAGGAGCCGATGTAAGCATATCTTTCAAATTTTGAAAACTCTTTTTCCATTCATCGGTCCAAACAAATTTTATCTTTTTTTGAGTCAATTTTGTCAAAGGGGAAGAAATTGAGGAAAATCATTTACAAACCTCCGGTAATAGCCCGCTAAGCCCAAAAAACTCCTAATATCTATTGCAGTCAAGGGCCTAGGCCAATTTCTTATCACTTTCGTCTTCTTAGGGTCTACTTTAATTCCATCACCCAACACCAGATGCCCTAGGAGTGCAACTTCCTTCAACCAAAATTCACATTTATCAAATTTAGCAAACAACCTCTCATCCCTCAAAGTTTGCAACACTACTTTTGGCGGCTAGGAGTGCAACTTCCTTCAACCAAAATTCACATTTATCAAATTTAGCAAACAACCTCTCATCCCTCAAAGTTTGCAACACTACTTTTAAATACTTCGCATGCACTTTTTCACTTCGAGAGTAAACCAAATATTGCTGAAGTATTGCTTATGCTGAAGGACATCACCACAAACTCAAAATACCCATATCTTGTTCGAAAAGCTATCTTGGGAATATCACACTCCCTCACCCTCACTTGGTGGTATCTGGACTGAAGATCAATCTTAGAAAGATGACTAGCCCTTTGTAGTTGATCAAATAGGTCATCTATCTTTGGCAAGGGATGCTTGTTCTTTATTATAACCTTATTGAGTTGTCGGTAGTCAATGCACATTCTAAGTGAGCCATTTTTCTTACTTACAAACAATATCAGTGCACCCCAAGGTGATTTATTAGGTCTTATGACACCATTCTCCAATAAATCCTTTAACTCCACCGGGGCAATATACAAGAAGGAATATAGAAATGGGTTGAATATCGGGGATGAGATCTATATCGAAATCTATCTCACTTTTAAGAGGGACACCGGGAAGTTCATTGGGGTTGTTATCATGAAACTCATTGACAACCAGAACTGACTTGATAGGAGGGACCTTAGACTCAATATCCAAAAACCTAACAAGATGGTAAATGTAACCCATAGAAATCAATTTTTAGGCCTTAAGACAAGAAATAAACCTACCCTTTTGCCGCTGAATTATGCCCTTACCACTCAAAGATGAGATCATTAGGTAATTGAAACTTAACCCTACAAGTTCTATAATCAATGGAGGCATGGTATGCATATAACCAATCCATCCCAAGAATAATATCGAAATTACCATGTCAAGCTCAACAAAATCATAAGGTAATACCTTATGCAATATAGACACGGGATAACCCCTATAGACTTTTTTAGAAATAATAGACTTGCCAACGGGGGTAGACACTTTGAAGGGTTTACCCAACAATTCGAGACACACATGAAGCTTTTTAGCAATAAAAGGAGTAATGAAAGAGAGAATAGCACCCGGATCCAATAAAGCATACATATCATAATCATAAGCTTTTAATATACCAATAACAATATCGGTCACCTCCTCCACTCCTTCCCTCCATTGAAGGGCATAAAATTGATTGTGACATAGAGTACCCCCCTTATTGGCCTTCTTGTGCCCCTTGATCAACATGAGTAGCTTGTCCTTTAGGAAAACCATCTTTACCCTTATTTTGAGCATAGGGACAAACAATATCCTTGTGGCCTACCTTTCCACATCAATAGCAAGCATTTGAATCCCACAAAAATTTGCCACTATGATTTCTTTCATATTTTGTGAACCTTGGAAAAGTCATCCCACCGTTGCCACCTTGAGCCTTAGGGTTAGGCATCCTTTCATTAGCAAACCTCTTATTATAAGAATTGGAGGATCCTTGCCTTGGAATTTGTGACCTTATTAGAAATGACCACCCTTAGCACCTTGAATACCACCATTATACCGAGCCCTCTTGGACTCTCCACTCTTTGCCTTCCTAAGTTTCTCCCCTTCAAGTTACTCGGCATAATTCATGAGTCGAGACAAGTCCATATTAGCCATAAGCAAATCAATGTGACATTTTTCATTCACCAACTCGAATACCCCTAATACAAACTTGTTCATCTTTGACCTAGAGTCGACAACCAAGTGAGGAGCATTTTCTTAAAGCTTGTTAAACTTAAGGGAATACTCCCTCACGCTTATGGGGCCTTGCTTGAGATTCATGAACTCCATCATTTTTGCCTCTCTCAATTCAATAGGAAAGAATCAATTGAAGAAGGAGGCTTTAAATTCCTCCCATGGGAGGGATCATCTTCTCTCTCTGTAGCTTTCGTTAGGTAAACCAAATTTGTGAAACTCCCTTGAGTTGACAAGCCACAAGTTCTACCTTATCCTCCAAACTTACCCCCATGATACCAAGCACTTCGTATATCTCATCAATGAATTCTTGGGGGTCCTCCTCCATTTTGGAGCCATGAAACTCCAGAGGGTTTATCCTTATAAATCCTTCACTGGCGATGCCACGATGGGATCATGAGTAGCTTGGACTCCTTGGTTCATTTGGTTGGTCACGGCTTGTGTCAACATGGAAATAACATTTTGGTATTCGGCGTGCGTGACCCTTTCTTCCTGAGGAGCTCGAGGAACTAGATGGCCGGACCCTCCTCGGGTGTGAGAGCTCTTGGTGCCATTCATATTGGCGGCATAATCTAAAAGAGCAAAAGATCACCCATTAGGGAAAGGAAACATTAATTTAAATCTAAAGCATGACAAGGATCATGAAGAATTGAACCATTTCGTAAAACATCTAATAGCCTCCTATTCATAGTTATGGCGTGCTTCACAACCATGAACAGGACTCTACTTGACGTGGTGTGTTGGATTTCTAAGGACAATTAATAAACTAGTACTATAATACCAAGCTTGTCACAACCCAAGCCTAGGGCCTAGATGTGATATGGCGAATGAGAACCCGATGGGATCCCAAACAAGCCTCTTAAGAATATATAACACATCCTTGATTTTACGATAGCATAAAAGAGCAATAAACATATAGCACATAATTTCTAAGGGAAACAGGGCTTTGTATTCAAGCTTGGTGATGTTGCAGAGAAGAGGATAAGCATGATGCACATACAAATAAGTCTAAGGGGTGGGTATGTATGACTTATGCTATTAATTTAAAAAAAAGACTTTGATTTCGAAAATATGATTTATTACTCAATTAGTTTAAGTATAAATCAAATTCATAAAATTAAACAGAGTTGCCACTTAATTTTTTAAGAAAAATTAAGAAAACTAATTTAAAATTTAAAACTCAACAGAAAAGTCTTAAAATTTTCCAAGAGTCGAGTAAGGGTTCAATTTTAATTTTTGAGAAGAAATTAATCACTCAAAAATAGTCGGTAACTTAAGATTGACCAAAGATTAGGAAGTTTGACTAAGTATAAAAATTTGACTAAATTTGAAAAATTGAACTAACTTTGAAAAGAATTGACTAAGTTTGCAAGAAATTGACTAAGTTTGAAAAATTGACTAAGTTTACAAAAACTGACTAAGTTTGAAAAATTTACTAACACTTGAACTATTTTTGCAAGATTTTTACCAAAATAAATTGTAGGAATAGTTCTAATACTAAGGAAATCATTAAAATAGAACTTAACATAAATGAAGACATGTTGGGAAAATAATTAGATTAATAACAAGTAATTAATACAAGTAAATAATGTTAGAGTTAGTGTCAAATAACAAATATCACAAATAATACAATAAATATGAATAAAAGGAGAGAATTAAAATAAAGACTGGGCTTGGCAGGACCAATCTTCCACCTTCCCTAATTTCTACACTTTGGGCCTGCTAGGCCCATTAAGAAATCTGCCCAATAGCTGCTGCCTGCTAAAAATGGACTTTTGCCCTATTTCCCTATTGTATACACACTGATTTTTTGGCTTCCAAGCTGTAAATCAGTCTCCTTTTTTGCTTGTATGATAGAACTAACTCAGAGAGGGACGTTGGGCCTCCATGGACCATCAAATAATGCAAAGCATAATAGAGGAATCCCGATGGACTCACAAGTGGGGATTTAATACAAGAAGGAAAAAGAACAAATCAGTATAGGAATAAGGTGACTAGTCGAAGCATGCTTTTGATAAGAATGAGACACTACTAAATGCAAATTCGTCTAGAGATTGCGAAGGAAAATAACATGAAGACATATGTTTAAACAAAAGAGAACTACAAAGAAGATTGAAGCTACTGAAACCGAAATAGAGCTATACATGATAAAGACATCCTCTACTGCATATTTCTAGGAATATCAACTATATGTCATGGTGGAGACTTAGGCAGAATAATCATCATCGCGTATAGATATATAATATAATATTTTACCAGGGGTATAAAGACATTCTAATAAGTTCCAGTTAACAATAATAAGGGGGTCATGTGGGCTGAAAAATAGTATTCTATCTTAGACAAAAACAATATATCGATTGGCAAGTTTTGGATCATACAAGATAAAGTAGATATGCTTTGACCTTCGAACAATAATATCCATTCTAGATTTCTATTATATGATGCTAAAATTAACACCTTAACAAGTGAACAAATAAATCGAATGAAGCCAAAACAACTATGCAAGTGAACAGGATAACAACATTACAACAAAGTAATGAAAAGAAAAATTGATGGAGATTTTGAGTGTTTGATAAAGCTTTATCAACAAACAGAATAGAGAACTTAGTCATGTGATTTCAAAACAACAATAGAATCCAAGCAACACCTTGTTTTATGATATCAAATAGTTTTTCTCACTTTTAAATGCCAGAAAGAAGACTGAGCCCTCAAGACAGAGGCATCTCAGTACACACTAAAGAAAAGATGTAGCACAAGTTGTTAGTTCAAGGCACACACTTATTCAAGCTTGAAATTTGATGCAAATAAACATGAGAAAAGGAAGGCTGAACATATGAAGCAAATGAGATGACCTATCTTAATCGATTTCTTGAAGCATATACCAACACAAGTATGATAGCAACATAAAGCAAACCTACCCAGTTCTAAGAACAACTGGGTAGAAGGAAAAATGACTATATTTTTTTAGGAAAAAAAGCCACATCAAAACCAAGATATTCCCAGGTTACCAGTTTAGAAAAATAAAGAGAAGTAAATATAAACTAAGCCCGACAACTAGACCAACAGAACTAGCAGATGAAGAAATAAGTTTGTGCAATATATGAGATTAAAGGATGCAGTAGGAAATTCAAGAATAAATGAGGAAGAATGAAGCTATTGACAACTCATTTCAGAACTAGAATCAATGAGCATAACAAGGGAACTGAAATACTTAAATTTGAAGACCAGATTTCCTAACATCATTACAGTAGCATCACAGCAGCTCAAGGAACCAGAATTATCCTAAAATAAAATTATAATAGGATTTGAACATTATAGCATGTTTTTGAAAAGCAAGATCATTTTGACATTAGCCTTGACTCTTAACAACTTAATAGTGAACAAAAACAATAATAATGACACCCTCAACTAGTATAAGTGTTAGGTTCATAGAATACTGGGAACTAGAAATAGAATAGGAAGCATTAGTAAGCCAAATAAACATAAAATCAAGTCCAAAATAGTATAGAAGTGCCAGAACTCCGAAACCCATCGAAAATCCATTTATACATGAAGACAAACCAACACAATCAAATAAATGAGTTAACTGAAAAGAAATCACCTTCTTGAGAGTAGGAACTGAGAACGTGAACTAGAACAAGGACTCTTCCACCAACAGAAATCGATTATTTTCCTGAACTCCGAGAACCATACCCGTTGGCTTCAATGTTTGCCGATGAAAACTCAAAAACGCATGTATAGAAGAATTTGTAATAGGGTTTGTTTTCGATTCCAAAATGGCTCTCCCAGAACATTGGGGAAAGGATCGAATATATAGAGGATTTTTATGGCAAAATGGGAGGAAAATACATGGTAAACTGGGAAATTAGGGGCATAATTAGGGTTTTTTTAATTCAAAATTATATTCCCAATCCCTTGGTAATCATCGATGAGTCTATATCACAACTATTGATTTAAATCGATGGCTGTGAGACACATCATATTTTTTATTCCCCCAAACGGACGAGGTACGAATGGATAAGGGGAAATGAGAGAGAGACATATCGTATAGAGGAGAAGGTGGGCATTGGATTGAATCTTAGATTTTGGCGTTTCTAGGTTTGTGCTAACTGTTCTTCGCGTCTAGGTTGAGGGTGAAAGAGGCTAGTATGGAGCGTGAAGGAGAAAGGAAAAGAGAAGGGAAAGAAAAAGGGAATTGGGGCACGTGGGGCATGAGTATATATGTATATATATGTATAATATGCGGAAAAGAGAAAAAGGGTTGGGTTGGGTTTTGAATGGGTTTTAGGCCAAGATTTTGGTCCACAATTAATTAAAATAGTTCCATAGAAGGATTGAAAAATGGGTTCAAGGGGTAGGGGTATGATTTAAAAATTAGCCAATTCGATTGCGATTTTCGCAAATTAGATGTAGTCATATTGAATTCGATTGACTAATTTGACTACATGACGAATTACGATTTAAAAATTGGCCAAATTGATTGCAATCTTAGCTAATTAAAGGTAATCAAACTGAATTTGATTAACTAATTTGACTACACAATGAATTAATACAAATTAATTAAAGAGCTTTTAATATTATCAACCTAAAATAATTAAATTAATTATAAAATAATAATTTCTAAAATAAAAGATGAAATTTATTTGAGAAAATATTTTTTGTATTTTGAAAGCTAATTACTTCAAATTGTCCAAATCAAAAGCTCAATAGTTAATTCATATTATGGAAGGTAAAAGTTGGGTGTCAACAACTGCCCCTTTCTATGGGTATGATCGGTGGAAGAGATCGTGGTCAAAGAAACTTGACAAAATCAACTTTTGGCCGACCACATCTTTTTCTTCCGAAATGCTCTTGGTATGGACTTTGGTAAATTATGCCAGGACCTTGGTTTTGGGTTTTCTACATATCTTAGGTTACATGAGAATTCTGACCACTTGTAGTTCAAAATGCTTCATTTCACGCATGATTTGAAAAAATTCAAAAGCTATCCCAATATCGAATTATGGAGAAATTGGAATGCTTGAGAGTGAGATTTTAAGAACAAATGTTAGAATACAACTGACTTTTCAAAATTGAGGCCGCCTACATATACATGGACTTAGGAATCAGGTTGTCTATAGTTTGACTCTATCAGTTGAAAAGAAAACCATTCATGATAAGATAAACTTTTGGTACATTGTCATTCAGATTAGAAAGATTGCTTTCGGTGAGAGTTGAGATCACCTGGATGCGAAATCAAAAACTAACGAACTCAAAGAAATACCCACATGCCTTATGACAGGGGTGTGGTTGGATTGTAGTGGGAGTTTCTTCTCAGCTCACATCCAAAGAGTTTGACATTCTCTTCAGACTATATCCCAGTTCACTGCTAAGAAAAGTTCCACGTCATTCTGCATCCTAATTGATGATGCCCACACCTATGGTTTCTTTTGAGAATTTACCCTCTCAGATGCTCTCGATATAACTAAGACAAAATGTGAGGAAAAATAATAACTTGAATTAGGGATGATATCTTTTACCATATTCGACATATATTCTTCTTTTCGATGTGATAGATAATGCGCAGATATGACACAATCATGATGTTGGCCCTCTCGATAATGAATGATGATGTCTTTCTTGAATATGTGATGAACGTGATGGCCCTCTCGGCAACTTGAAAATATAATGGCCTTCTTGGTGACTTGAAAGTATAATGGCCTTCTCGACGATGAATATGCAATGGCCCACTCAGTAACTTGAAAGTAAAATGGCTTTCTCGGCGATAAATATGCAATGACCCTCTTGGTAACTTGAAAATAAAATGGCCTTCTCGGCGATGAATATGCAATGACCCTCTCGACATATTGAAAATAAAATGGCCTTCTCGGTGATAAATATGCAATGGCTCTCTTAGCAACTTGAAAATAAAATGGCCTTCTCGGTAATGAATATGCAATGGCCCTCTCAGCAATTGGAAAATAAAATGGCCTTTTCGGCGATGAATATGCAATGGCCCTCTTGGCAACTTGAAAATAAAATGGCTTTCTCGGCAATGAATATGCAATGACCCTCTGGGTAACTTGAAAACCAAATGGTCTTCTTGGCGATAAATATGCAATGCCCCTCTTGGCAACTAAAAAATAAAATGGTCTCTTCAGCGATGAATATGCAATGGCCCTCTTGGCAACTTGAAAATAAAATGGCCTTCTCAGAAATGAATATGCAATGACCCTTTCGGCAACTTGAAAATAAAATGACCTTCTCGATGATGAATATGTAATGACCCTCTTGGCAACTAAAAAATAAAATGGCCCTCTTGGTGATGAATATGCAATGACCCTCTTGGCAACAGGAAAATAAAATGGCCTTCTCGGTGATGAATGTGCAATAGCCCTCTCGGTAATTGGAAAATAAAATGACCTTTTTGGTGACTTGAAAATAAAATGTGATGAGTTGTTAGGGATTTGAGTGAGACAGAACCATTTATGTCTTGGTTATTTTCTTATAGATAAGATGTGCAAAGAGTTTTCCTGCATCCTTAGAAAATTTCTTAATTTGAAAGTGAATTGATTTGTGCTGATTCTTTGATCGCCCGCTCCTTGTCTTGTCCTCCGATGGACCACTTTAGTCTCCCACCTCTTGGTATACAGAAGGTAAAATATACATTTTGACTAGATGTTCTACATGTAAAAAGATCTTTAGAAACAAAAAATTTAGAAAAGGATTTTGAGAAAAAGTCAATGCCAACTGTCATGTCATGTGAAGCTTAGATGAACATGTTCAACTTTGACATAGATCCCTCGGAGAATCACAATTGTCTTTTAATTCTCGATCAGGCTGAGAATTTTCAAGGCCACTTTCAGACTTGTAACGACGCTTGGTGAAATTTTGAGGGTGACCTCAAAATTTTCTATCCCAGTTAAATGTCATAAGGAATCGATAGCTTGTCATAAGAAACCTGAGAATTGTTTTAGATCTTCTCAAAAATACTATCCTAGTTGAAATTTCTAACACACTTTAAACTTTGATTTGCCGAAGATGGACCTTCTTGTTTAGAATATTTAAGTTCCTCTAAAAAATTTTGTCTCAGTTTCCTTTATGGGATTATGACGAGCCATTATGACGCCTACGTATCCCATTGAGGTAGGAATCAGGTCAAATGTTGTTTCCTCTCGAGAGGTAGCAAAATATAAATTTAAATAAGAAATGACCGAGGCTGATATAGGCTACCTACATATCTTGTTCTTGAGTATTTAGGTCAAACGTAGTTCAAAAGTAAAAAGGGATAAGAGGGATGACCGAGGCCGACATAGGCTGCTTACTTATCTCATTCTTGAGAATTCAAGTCAAACGTAGTTTATTACATGGGAAAATATTTTTAAAATAAATGCAGAAACAAAATAATGCAATTAGAAAGGAGAAAACAATACAAGAAAATTCTAAATCTTCAAACATAATATCTCTTGACACTATCCGAATTGATTGGTCTTGGCCACTCTTGTCCATCAATCTCTGACAAAATAAATGCTCCTCCCGACAGAACTTTGAGGACCATGTATGGTCCTTGCCAATTTGGTGCAAACTTTCCTTTGTATTCATCCTGATTAGGAATGATACATTTGAGAACTAATTGTCTGACTTTGAACATTCAAGGTCTTACTCTCTTATTGGAAGCACGAATCATCCTTTATTGATATAACTGACCATGGCAAATGACCGTCATCCTCTTTACATTGATTGAAGCTAAATGTTCAATTCAATTACGAACCCAGTCTGCATCAGTCAATTTAGCTTCTTGAATAATCCTCAATGATGGTATTTTCACTTTAATGGGTATCACTGTTTCTATTTCATACACCAACAAGTATGGAGTTCCTCCAATTGATGTTCTGGTAGTTGTTCGATAACCCAATAGTACATAAGGCAGCATTTCATGCCATCCTCGGTGTCTGTCAATCATTTTCCTTAAAATCTTCTTAATATTCTTGTTGGCAGCTTCTACAGCTCCATTCATTTGAGGTCGATATGCTGTTGAGTTTCGATGGGTAATTTTGAATTGCTCATATATCTCTTTCATCAAATATTCGGCAATGGAAAATCATCCTTGGGGCTATCTTTGTTGAGACCTCTATAATTAACATAGATCTTGATCTTTCAGGTGTTGAGGTCCATTCCATTATCGGTGATGATAGAATCCGGTATCCCAAATCGGTATACCAAGTTGTTGTGCACAAAATCAGCTACCACTTTCTTTGTCACAAACTTGTAGGAGACTGCCTCTACCCACATAGTAAAGTAATCAATGGTGACAAAAATAAATATGTGACTATTAGAGGTAGCTGGCTCTATTGGACCAATAACATCTATGCCCCAAGCTACAAATGGATAAAGAGAACTCATAGCTTTGAGTTCATGGGGAGGGACCTGAAACAGATCGCCATGTACTTGACACTGATGGTATTTTTTCACAAACTTTCCACAGTCATGTGCCATAGTCAACCAAAAATAACCAACTCAATGTATTTTCCTTGCTAAAGTGAGTCCATTCATATAAGTACCGCAAACCCTATGTATTTGACAGTGATGGCATTTCTGCATACACTTGCAACAGTTATGTTCCATAGTCATCCAAAAATAACTAGCTCGAAGGATTTTCCTTGCTAAAGTGAGTCCATTCATATAAGTACCGCAAACCCCACCATGTATCTATTCAACAAGCTTCATGGCTTCTATGGTATCAACACACCTAAGGAGACCTAGGTCTGGAGTCCTTCTCTAAAGGATTTCCCCACTTGGAAAGAAGTTGTTAGCCTTTCGGCATATAGCCCTCTTCTAATCAGAAGTAGTATTTTTAGGATAAGTTCCGGTCTCCAAATACTTTTTTATATCAAAATACCAAGGCTTTTCTTTTGGTTCTGCCTTGACATGCAAACAATAAGCCAATTGCTTTTTCAAATCTATCTCAAAAGGATTAATATACATCATGTTCGGATGTTGGATCATCGAGGAAATGGTGGCAAGGGCATCGACGAACTCATTTTGTACCCTGGGCGTGTGCTTGAACTCAATCTTTTGAAATCTTTTACACAACCTCTATACCAGTTGCACATAAAGTATAATTTTCGGGTTCATCACAACCCATTCTCCTTGAACCTGGTGAATTAGTATATCTGAATCTCTAATAACCAGCAACTCGTGAACATTTATGTCTATAGACATTCTCAAACCCAAAATGCAATCTTTATAATTAGTCATGTTGTTAGTACAACTAAATTAAAGTTTTTCCTCCATCGGTGATGTTGACCAAATTCTAATACCAAGATCGCTCCAATGCTTCTACTTGGGCAATTCACGGCTCCATCAAAGAACATTCGCTACCCAGGGTATGCCTCGGAGATGTTCTCTCCTGCAAGTGATATCTTTTCATTGAGAAAGTAGGTTTTGAGCGGGTCATAATCGTCATCAATGAGATTTTCTACAAGATGATCAACTAAAGCCTGTTCTTTGATTGCCACTTGGCTATCATTTTCCACTTGGCTAACATTCCTGTTGGCATTGCCTTCTGAAAGATATATCTCAATGGATCCATCTTTAAAATGAGGTATGTAGTGTACAAAGATAGGTAGTACCTCAACTTTGAGCAACCCAAGTCAAAGAACAACAAGTCTTCTCTAAGTAATTATATCGAGCCTCACACAGATGAACTTCTTACTCATATAGTAGATTGCTCACTCTTTCTTGCTGGTTTCATCATGTTGGCCTAGCATACATCCAAAAGCATTATCAAAGACAAACAAGTATAATAGTAATGGACTCCCTTCTCGTGAAAGTACTAGCTTAGCACCAGTGGATTAGACAAATAGCTTTTGATGGGATCGAAAGCAGTTTGGCATTCTTCATTCCAATTCGTCAATGCATCCTTTTTCAATAACCTAAAGATAGGTTCATAAATCAATATAGATTGGGCTATGAAACGATTGATGTAGTTCAATCTCACCAAGAAACTCATGAATTCTTTCTTTTTTTTTAGAGGAGGCAACTCTTGAATTACTTTGATCTTAGAAAGGTCGAGCTTAATACCTCTTCGACTAACTATGAATCCCAGCAACTTATTATCGGGTACTCCAAAAGCACATTTGGCAGGATTCAACTTCAGGCTATACCTACGTAGACGGTCAAAGAACTTCTTCAAATAAGTCAAATGGTCTGAACTCTCACGGGACTTGATGATAACATCGTCCACAGACACCTCGATCTCTTTGTGAATCATATTATGAAAGAGAGTTCTCATAGCTCTCATATAAGTAGCACCGGCATTTTGAGACCAAATAACATCACTTGATAATGTTACACACCTCAGGGTGTGATAAAAGCTATCTTTTTTGCATCTTCTTCATCCATTAAAGTCTGGTGATATCTTGCAAAGCAATCCATGAATGACTGCATCTCATGCTTGGCACAATTGTCAATAAGAATGTGGATATTCGGCAATGGAAAATCATCCTTGGGGCTATCTTTGTTGAGACCTCTATAATTAACATAGATCTTGATCTTTCAGTCTTTCTTGGGCATTGGAACAATATTGGCCAACTAAGTGGGATATTGCGTTACTTCTACTACCTTGAATTTTATCTCCTTAGTAACTTCTTTCTTGATTTTCAGACTCAGGTCTAGCTTGAACTTCTGAGTCTTTTGCTTCACCAGACTAATTTCTAGTTTGATTGGCAACTTATGAGTGATAATATCTGTACTCAAACATGGTATATCCTTATAGGACCAAGCAAACACGTCCATGTATTCTTTGAGCAAGCTGGTAAGTTTTGCTTTCTAAGAATCCATCAAATGGACACAGATTCTTGTTTCCTTGACCTATTCTTTGTCTCCCAAATTCACTGTTTCATTCTCATCCAAATTAGCCTTATTCCGATTCTCCAATTGTCTTAATTCCTCAGCAATATATTCAGGTACCATAGTTCTTTCATCGTATTCCTCAAGCTTATTGTCATCTGCTTTATTCTGTTCATTCAGCTTTTGACATGATATGACATTAGTAGGTTTAAAATTATTTATACTAAAATCATAAACAAAAGTAATTAGATAACAAGTAATTGAAATGATAAGATGAATAACAAGTGCAGTTTTAAAATTAATGGAGGCTCTCATTTAAAGAAAATGCAAACTTTGGCCACGACCATGGGTCAATCTGCCTTTTAAGACATCACGAGAGAAATTAAAAGGAAACCAAGTAGGAGTGAAAATAATAAAATAAATGGTGGATCGGGGCCTCCACCGGACTATCACATATATTTTTTCTTAAAAATAGGTAACTTAGCAATGTTTCATCTACCAAAAGAAGTGGGGGATCATCAGCGGGGCGGATGCCTTTTTCAACTCTTGTTCATCTAGTTCTGTGCCTTGAACACTTGATGTTCCAATTGTGTTATCATCGTCAACTACATTAATTCCTTTGAATGGGTTTTAGATCCTTCCCCCAAAACCATCATGATCGATGCATTCTCGTACTGGGAAGAATTGATACAGATGCGGTATAGACCAGACCAAAGCTCGATCATCCTTCTAATTCTGTGTATTCCACTCATCTCTTCTAAGATAGTGTATCCCAAGCCAAATCTTGACTACTTTGTTGTCAATGAAATTGGCTTGGTCATACCTTGCAAGTGCTTCCCTAGCCCGAAACTGGGTTCAAAGCCATTTATCAGCATAATCGTGGCTATCATCTTGTAGACAGCGGGCATAGAAGGTCTGGGCATCTAATCATCTTCAGCAACATTAACTAGCTCAACCGTGTAGAAATTAGACCCTCTGGTGACATTACAACGATGGGTGCATACATGTTTGAATGCCTCCCCTCGCTGTAAATAACCACTTTGCGTTCATTCCAAATGAACTTCATCATTTGATGGAGGGTAGAAGGCACAATTCCAACCATATGAATCCAAGGTCTACCTAGCAACATGTTGTAGCTGGTAGTGATGTCTATCACTTGAAATTCAATGATGAACTCAGCAGGTCCCACATGAATTCCTAGATTTACTACTCCCAGTTTATCTCTCTAGTCACCATCAAATGCTCTCACATTAACCTGGCTCTGCTGAATTTTTCCCACATCAAAGTTCAGCTATTTGAGAGTGGACAAAGGGCAGATATTCAATCCAGATCCATCGTAGATCAAAACACTATTCATAATCATATCTCGACAGTTAATTTTAATATGAAATGCCTTATTGTGCATTGTTCCCTTGAATGGCAGCTCCTCATCGCCAAAACTACTGTGGTATCCTTGGGTAACCCGGCTAATCATGGCTGCCAAATTATCATTATCTGTCCCTATAAGTATATAAGTTTCCTTCAATGCTCTCATTAAAGTCTGTCTGTGATGCTATGAACGCATCAGCAAAGCCCGTACCAAAATTTGGGCAGGTGTCTTCTCTAAGTGTTTCACAATAGAGTATTCCTAAGGCCGCATTCTTCTCCAAAATTCTTCTGTATCGGGTTTACTTATTGGCCTTTGGTCTCTTTTACCAGCTTCCTGAATCGGCCTTTTTGTGTGGATAGTTTTAATCACCATGTTCTTAGTGGGTACTCCTCTTGGTGCCATGGTGACTACTTTAAGAGTTGTCAGAATCACAATCTTTGATTTCTCAGTAATACTCAAAGGCAGCTACACTTTTTTCTAAATTAGTAGCATTATCTGGAACTATTGTCTTGGCTATACTCCAATCTTTCTCTCTCTCAATCAATCCAGTAGTTCGTAGACACACATGGACCATTCTGTGAGGATGTCATTTGCATAGGGCACTTTTTCAAGATTCTCATAATTGAAAACAAATTGCTTGGTGTCCCATGTCTTAGGATCTACTTTTTTTCTCCCAAATTATCTCATTACTCGATTTGGAAAGTAGGGTCTCATGCTGCGAATACACATAAGGACTAGGAAAGGGCACAAGTCTGATTGCTCCTGAAAAAGCAAAAGCTAGCATCCATGGCTCTTAGCAGGGTAGGCTGGCTCAACCTCGCGACTGATAATCTTTCAAATAGTTTTGTCTGACTTTCGGCAAGTAGAGTGAATACCCTAGGGGGTCTTTTATCTGAGCTTGGACAAGAAGGGTTATAGTTGTTTTGTGGAGGTAAGGGTTCACAATGGTAATTTGGAGGGTTTCGATGGGGAGATATAGAGGTCTAGAATCTTGGGTATGGTGGTGCTTGGTAATTTGGTGGTTGGATTTGGGGGTTTGGGATTGGATAGCTGGTAGGGGAATTTGGATAAGTTGGTTGGATATTAGAGCAATTTGGTAATGGAGGTTGGTAATTTGGTAATGGAGGTTGGTAGTTTGGTAATCAGGGGCCAGGCCTAGAAAGGCTGCCTACTATCTAATAGAGCAATCAGGGTAAATAGGCAGGACTGCCTATATGACTTCTTGAATCAAGGACTTCTTGCATCGTTGACAGGGGAAAAATAAGCTTTTGAAAGATAGGGGCCAGGCCTAGAAAGGCTGCCTACGTATCTCATGAATGAGAAATCAGGCCCTACGTAGTTCGAGAATACAAGAAATAGCTTGGTTCAAATATATTTCACTACACAGAAATTGAAAAATACAGGATAGAAATATCGCTAGAAAAAGTAAAATGCCTCTACTGAGGTTTCTTCTGTTGATTCGTCAATCTTCTTCTTCACATTTGATTTTGGATCACTCTATTGGCAGAATGTCAGTCTCACCTCCATCATCCTCTTTGCTCGGTCCTGGGAGGACATAACGAGGATTCCCTTTATTCAGCATGGCTATCTCCTCCAGGGTGGCCTCGAGTTTTGCGTCCATTTCTGTGTTTGGAACTATTATATTTCCAAGATATTCCTCCAGAGTAGATGAATACTCCCCGAGTACCTAATTTTCCTTACTCAAACTTGCTCTTTTGTCCTTGGTATTTTTAATTTCCTTATCAGCTTCACCTATTTTGACCAGCATCGTCTTGGTGGCTTGATCCACTCCTCCTACTTTCGGAACCTCTCGAGTGACCTGACCTAGTATGTTTGTCAATGCACCTTTCGCTCTCTTAGCCTTTTGGCTTTTCTCCATCCTGACTGCAAATATAACCTTTCCTGAGATGGAAGAGTGAAAGTTTAAAAGTGAGTTAAGGAACTCGAACTTTATTAAAAGACTTGAGACGCGAAGAATTATTTGGTCGTATTTCTAATAGTAACTGGGATTTGTGCTTAGGTGGCTCTAATTTGAAAAGGAGTGGGCTAGAATTTATCCAAATAAAACAACATAATCACATAAACAGTTATAGAAAATAGCACAGAAACAGTTATTGCGCGTCCTAAAAAGGTATGTGAACCTTTAGAGCCAAGGATTGGACTATCAATTTGAAGGATGTATCATGTTGTTTTAGATATTTCATTGTTCCCCAAAAGTGAATTCCATAAATAGATAAATTTCATTACAAAGCATCATAATAGGGGATACATTTTTAGGCAAAGGGGTAAAAATGCAAATACAAAGAAAAAAGCTCCCACGCAGGGGATAAACTAACTAGAAGAAGATCCTGCTTCACTCTTGGCTTTCTCCACCTCTCCTCAGATGTGGCGTCGACGTAGCATTAAGAACCGCTCAACTAGTAAGTCATGTACGGATGTCGGCGTTTGCTAAAGAGTGGTGATTTGCCTTTCCAAGTTTTGATTCAACTGGACCAAATTGGTTCTTGCATCAACTAGTTCCTGTGTACTGAAGGTTAAAGCTCTATGAAGCTCTTGATCTCTTTGCAGATACTCTTGTTCTTTTTGTTGAAATTCCCGTTCCCTATCATCCAATTGCTGTTGGAAAAGACTATTCTGGACCTGGATTCTTGCTTCTACATCTTCCAATCTTGGATCACAAATTCTTTGTACCCTTGCTCATAGCCCGCATCATACCTGTCTTCGGTAATGCTTTCTTTTTTCGAGTAGACACACATGGACCATTCTGTGAGGATGTCATTTGCATAGGGCACTTTTTCAAGATTCTCATAATTGAAAACAAATTGCTTGGTGTCCCATGTCTTAGGATCTACTTTTTTTCTCCCAAATTATCTCATTACTCGATTTGGAAAGTAGGGTCTCATGCTGCGAATACACATAAGGACTAGGAAAGGAAATTGTCTCCCTTGTATTGCTACCCTTTCAGACATGAAGTCATCGAACATCCATGAGATAGTATCCTCCCTCAAATCATAGAGGGCTTGGACCCACCCTTCTTTCGACCTCTTCATTTTGAATTTCCGAATAGTCAACAGGAGTTCATGGTGAGCCAAGGCATTTCTCCCATTTTGCGAACTTAAATCTTGTTTCCATTTTATAACCTTTGTAGCCAAGTGCAAAGACATCCACCATGGAAGCATCAAGTTTCATCCTTGAAAGAATCTGAACCCGTTCTTGCATAACCCAAGAG
>DF359980.1:10909-23377 GCA_000787875.1 Solanum virginianum | reverse complement strand
TCATTATTTGTGTTAGTTGACTACCCGTTCTTGCATAACCCAAGAGATCGATAAATGTTGGCTACAATGACTGGTGCTAAATCACAATACTTCTTTTAGCCGTCTTTACCAAGGCCATAGAAAATGAAATGGGTGACCATGACGATTCTGGAATCTATTATGTTTGTCTGATCCTCAGGGAGTACCAGGGTCCCTAAGAGGCATATTGCAAAAACTAAGGCTTAAGTGTTGATCCAAATGGCATAATCATGAAATTCGTTGGGGAATCTCCCGAAATAGCTTCTATGCCGCCAAAGTTCAAAGAACTTCAAGAACAAAATTTTCGGGTATCTAACCAATCAGTTGTATAAGAAAAAACATGTTTTTTATCTTCTTCCTGGTTGGTCTACTCGGTACCAAAATGTTATAGTCGGGGTATTCCTTCCTTTTTTTAATAGAACCCCTTAGACTCTAAACAATCCCGAATCTCTTCGATCATTGGTGTTAATTCAATATCCCTAAATTAGAATACCATACGCTCGTCATCCCTAAATCAGGTAATGACCTTGATAAATGCGGGGTGTGCCGAGAGGTCCATTAGTGAAGGTAAATGCCCTAGGTGCGTGGTGACTTGACTTTGCACATGTTCACTATGATTGTTCCACCAGATGCGGAGAAGATCCGGAGTCTTGGTAACCATATCGAACGCTGGGAATTGATTAGCTATCTACAAGAAACAAATGTATTAGAAAATCCCCCAAGCCCGTGAACAATGATTTATTTAAATGACAGATACATCCTTCAAATTAAACAAGAAAAATGATCGTCAATTTGGGCCGGAGACCACTTTAGACTCAAGGTGGGCTACTAATGGGCCCAATATCCCTTGGGTATTGGGTCAACCTAGGCCAATGCACTTATTCCGGTGTTGGCTTAACTCTAACCTAGCTATCTAAGAGTGGACTTATTTTGACTGTGGAAAGGTGGCCCAGGTGGACAACCTGGGCTGCGGAAGATAACGACCGTCAACCCCGAAGGATAAACTCATTTCGTCAGGGTACCCTGATGGAAAATTTGGATTAAATAGCTGCGACCCGTATAACCGTCATTTAGTGGAAAATAAAAAGTTGTCAAGTGACGGAAGATGCTATGCATGATATGAAAGTTATAATAATAGAATTTAAACAAATAAAGCACAAATAGAAAAATAAAGGCAATTACTAATTATTACAACCCGAATGAATAGGTATTCAAAAATCTAATCGAGGGGTTAGATACTAATTATTGCTCAGCAGAGTCGTCATTTCTGTTAATTTGAAAAATAGACTCTGATTTCAAAAATATGATTTATTACTCAATTAGTTTAAATATAAATCAAATCCCAAAAATTAAACAGAGCCGCCACTTAGTTTTTTAAGAAAAATTAAGAAAATTAATTTAAATTTTAAAACCTAACAGAAAAGTCTTAAAATTTTCCAAGAGTCGGGTAAGTGTTCAATTTTCAATTTTGAGAAGAAATTAATCACTCAAAAATAGCCGCTAACTTGCGGTTGACCAATTAGGAAGTTTGAGTAATTTTGAAAATTTGACTAAATTTGAAAAATTGACTAACTTTGAAAAAAGTTGACTAACTTTGCAAGAATTGACTAAATTTGAAAAATTGGCTAAATTTGCAAAAAATTGACTAAATTTGAAAAAATTAACTAAGTTTGCAAAAAACTGACTAAGTTTGAAAAATTGACTAACACTTTGAACTATTTTTTGCAAGAGTTTTACTGAAATAAATTGTAGAAATAGTTCTAACACTAATAAAATCATTAAAATGGAAATTTTCATAAATGAAGACATGTTGGGGAAATAATTAAATTAATAACAAGTAATTAATAAAAATAAATAATGTTAGAGTTAATGTCAAAGAACAAATATCACAAATAATATAATAAATACAAATAAAAAGAGAGAATTAAAATAAAGATTGGGGTTGGCAGGCTCAATCTTCCACTTGCCCTAATTTCTACACTTTGGGCCTGCCAGGCCCATTAAGAAATCTATCCAGCTGCTGCTGCCTGCTAAAAATGGGCTTTTGCCCTATTTCCCTGTTGTATGCACTTAGTGTATATTGAGTGTATACACACAGATATTTTGGTCAACAAGGTGCAAATCAGTCTCCTTTTTCGCCTGTATGATGGAGCTGACTCGGAGAGGGACGTTGGGCCTCCATGGTCCATCAAAAAATGCAAAACAGAATAGAGGAATATCGATGGACTCACAAGCGGGGATTTCATACAAGAAGGAAAAAGAACAAATCAGTATATGAATAAAGTGACTAGTTGAAGCATGTTTTTGATAAGAATGAGCCACTGATAAATGCAAAATCATCTAAAGATTGTAAAGGTAAAAAAACATGAAGATATATATTTAAACAAACGAGAATTACAAGGAAGATTGAAGCTACTGAAACCAAAGCAAACCCATACATGATAAAGACATCCACTACTGCATATTTCTAGGAATATCAACTATATGTCGTGGTGGAGACTCAGGCAGAATGCTCATCATCGCATATAGATATATAACATAATATTTTAACAGGGGTATAAAGACATTCCAACAGGTTCCAGTTAACAAGAATAAGGGGGTCATGTGGGCTGAAAAACAGTATTCTATCTTAGATGAAAACAACATATCGATTGGCAAGTCTTTGATCAGACAAGATAAAGTAGATATGCTTTGAACTTCAAACAATAGTATCTATTCCAGATTTCTATTATATGATGCTAAAACTAACACCTTAACAAGTGAACAAATAAATTGAATGAAGCCAAAACAACTATGCAAGTGAATAGGACAATAACATTACAACAAAGTAATGGAAAGAAAAACTGATGGAGATTTTGAGTGTTTGATAAAGCTTCATCAACAAACAGAAAAGAGAACTTAGTCATGTGATTTCAAAGTAAAAAAAAAATAGAATCCAAACAACACCTTGTATTATGATATCAAATAGTTTTTATCCCTTTTAAATGCTGGAAAGAAGACTGACCTCTCAAGATAGAGGCATCTCCGTACACACTAAAGTAAAGATGTAGCACAAGTTGTTAAAGCAAGTCACACACTTATTCAAGCTTGAAATTTGATGCAAATAAACATGAGAAAAGGAAGGCTGAACATGCGAAGCAAATGAGATGACTTATCTTAATAGATTTCTTGAAGCATATACCAACACAAGAATGATAGTAGCATAAAGCAAACCTAACCAGTTCTAAGAACAACTGGGTAGAAGGCAAAATGACTATATTTTTTAGGATAAACAGTCACATCAAAACCAAGATATTCCCAGGTTACCAGTTTAGAACAATAAAGAGAAGCAATTATAAACTAAGCCCGACAACCAGACTAACAAAAGTAGCAAATGAAGAAACAAGTTTGTGCAATATATGAGATTAACGGATGCAGCAGAAAATTCAAGAATAAATCAGGAGGAATCAAGCCATTGATGACTCATTTCAGAACCATAATCAAAGAGCATAACAAGAGGGACTAGAATGCTTAAATTCAAGACCAGATTTCCTAACATCAGCACAGTATCATCATAGCAACTCAAGGAACCAGAACTATCTTCAAAAAATAAATTATAATAGGATTTGAACATTATATCATATTTTTGAAATACAATATCATTTCGACATTAGCCTTGACTCTTAACAACTTAACAGTGAACAAAAATGATAAGAGACACCCTCAACTAGTATAAGTATTAGTCTCATACATGATCGAGAACTAGAAAGAGAACAGGAAGCATTAGTAAGCCAAACAAACACAAAATCAAGTCCAAAACAGTATGGAAGTACCAGAACTCCAAAACCCATCGAAAATCCAGCCATACACGAAGATAAACCAACACAATCAAATAAACAAGTTGATTTAAAAGAAATTACCTTCTTGAGAGCAGGAACTGGAATGTGAAATAGAACGAGGAGTCTTTTACCAATGAAAATCGCTTTGTTCTTGAACTTCGAGAACCAAACCATTTGGCTTCAATGTCTGCTGATGAAAACTCAAAAAGGCGTGTATAGAAGAATTTGTAATAGGGTTTTTTTCGATTCCAAAATAGCTCTCCCAGAACAGTAAGGAAAGGGTCAAATATATAGAGGACTTTTAGGGCAACAATGGGAGGGAAAATGCATGGCAAATTAGGAAATTGGGGGCATAATTAGGGTTTTTCGAATTCAAAATTGAATTTCCAATCACTTGGCAATCATCCACGAGTCCATATCATAGCCATCGATTTGAATCGACAGCTGTGAGACATACCACATTTTTTATTCCCCCAAATGGACGAGCTATGAACGGATAATGGGAAAAGGGGGAGGGACACATACGTACGGAGGAGAAGTGAGTGTTGGACTGAATCTTGGATTTTTGTATTTCTGGGTTTGTGCTAGCTGTTCTTCACGTCTGGGTTGAGGGTGAAAGAGGCGAGTGTGGAGCGTAAAGGAGAAAGGAGAAGAAAAGGGAAAGAAAAAGGGATTGGGGCACGTGGGGCATATGAATATATATGTATGCTTATGTATAATATGCTAAAAAGGAGTTTGGCCGGGTTTTGAATTGGTTTGGGCCAAGATTTTGGTCCAAAATTAATTAAAATGGGTTCAAAGAAGGATTGAAAAATGGGTTCAAGGGATAAGGGTATTTAATTTAAAAATTGGTCAATTCGATTGTGATTTTCACCAATTAAATGTAGTTAAATTGAATTTGATTGACTAATTTGACTACAGGATGAATTAATACAAATTAATTAAAAGAGCTTTGAATATTATCAACCTTAAATAATTAAATTAGTTACAAAATAATAATTCCTAAAATAAAAGATGAAATTTATTTGAGAAAATATTTTTTGTATTTTGAAAGCCAATTATTTCAAATTATCTAAATCAAAACCTCAATAGTTAATTCATATTATGGAGGGTAAAAACTGGGTGTCAAGACACGCTATGGAGCATTTAGGGCTTAGGATTTCCATTACATCAACAACATACAAAGGGCATAGAAGGGAGAAGGGACTAAGGGAAGTCTTTGATAATTAGATAAACATAATATGAGTCAAGCTCGATACATAAACATCCATATCCAACATCACCTCTAATACGAGTGGAACGGGGGACAGGACATTTCCCTGGCTCACCCTCAAAATATAGAATCCAAAATGGCCAGTCTTAACAAAGCATGAAAGTAAGTGGTTATTGTCCTCGAAGTGGAGGACTCACCAATAGTAGTCTTCAAAGAATCTAACTAGCCACCTGGATGAAGAGGATGAATAGGAGATCCGGTCCCCACATGGTTAGATCATGTAAGCACAAAATATGCGTTAGTACTTGAAATGTACTAACTATGCGGGGTGCAATGCTACAAGGTACATAAGTCATAATAGTCAAGATGCATAATAATGATCAATAAACATGAGATCAATATGACATGTACAATCAATCCATAAATTACAACATGCATGGAGATAGTCACATTTGCATAATATATCATACATACGTGGGAGGTGACCCTAACAAACATATAGGACCAAGTGAGCTACTACTTAGAATCCCAACATTCACTCCATACCGAATAAAGGAGTGGTCAACTTGCAAGGTAAACCAAGCATGACAACATAAAGTGGGGAACTTGTCTTAGTTGGATCCACTAGTAAAGCCCAATTATAAAAATAATATAAATCTATCGTGACACATAGTTAAGAGACAAAGACTTTATATAAGTACCCCTTGAGTCGAACCCCCACCTTAAGCCTCTTTTGGTACTAGGTCTAGTCCCACGGAATACTTGAAATAATCATAAATTAAATCATAACTTGAATGACTTGTAAAAATATGATAACATGGCATGAGTACCTCATTCATATACTTGACCCCTACACGTGGGCATATACCTTGTACTAGAGGGCAAAAACATTTCATAAACTTGTCCCCTTCTTGTGGGAATCACATTGCACGTGAGGGTAGAGTTGGTAACATGCTTGACCCCTACTAGTGAGTTTTTGTTAGTACATGAGGGTAAAATAGTTATCATGTTGGACCCCTTCATGTAGACATAATTCACTCACAAGAGGGTAGAATATAGAAAAAGGGCTCAACATTTTACTTACAAATCATAGGAACTTTCCATGAGTTTAATACATGCTTAGGAGCCCATAATTTATCATATCATGCTTGTCTTGTAATTCATGCAATAATCATTCATCCACATAGAAATCTTGTCAAATTTAGTCAAACATGGTGGCTATATGTACGTAGGCTTAACATCATGTAATTCAAGAGAGGAGTAAAATCAATTCATTTTGAAGTCATTCAAATCAACCCACCAACATTATAGTAAAATCCGCATTTTGGATATAATGATTTCTGACTAGAAACCATAAGTTCTTTCATAGCTTTTCATAGAATCACAGAGCACATAATTTAATATCCTAAAATCCATCACATTATCAAACCCAATGATATTTTGGCATAATGAAATTATTACTTGAAGAACTTAAATAGGGATCATGTGTACAATGCATAATAATAACATCATATGAAGGAGTTCATAAAATACTCATAAAAATCCATAGTTTTCATGTAGTTGAAAAGAAAAATGGTTGGGCTTGTAGGAAAAAAGGTCGCCATAATCAAACCCACATACCTTGGTTTGATTATGGTGGAGGAAACGTGATTTGGGGATGGGAGATTCGAAACCCTAGTTTGCACCTTTACTTAGATGCCTTGAAGAGCTTGAAGAGTTTTTGAGACTTTGGATTTTTGAGAAATGAGTTGAAGTGAGGGTGTGAAGGGTGTATAAGGATGGAAAGGGGTCATTTTACACCTTAAACGACATAGCTTGACTTAGGAAAATAGAAAAGGTCAATTTTACCTTTTAAAATCTCCCTCGACAGATTTGTGAGATCCCGTTTATAGACCATAGATCATTCTATGGGTCATAGATAAGGGTTTTTCCTGATAGCCTTTTTACATCTTCTAGAGACCCCCTTCTCTGAATTGCATTTTACAATGTAATCTATGACTCATAGAAGGTTTTACGGGTCATTTGACAAGTCATAGATTGAACTCCTGAAGGATCCCAATTTTTCATCAAGTCTTCCAAGGTTCTATGAACCCACATATGGGCTATACGTTATCTTACGAGCTATAGGCCCATTCGTAAAAGCTAATAGTTTAAATTTTCCAAAACGTACTTTCTTGCACCTTTTCATACACCCCATAGGCGGGGTCTTACAATAGCTATGAACTTAAATATCATAAATCTCATTGTATATTATCACATTACATTATTGAGATCAAAATGCATATAAATACATCATAAGAACATCATTAAAAACATGTTAATGGAATTTAAAATTTTTAAGAACTTAAACAAAAGGTAAAAGGATTTAATGGGGAACTTTGTGGGTTAAAGGTATCCACAAATTAAACTCATATATCATAAAATGACCTCAAGGAAAGACTTAAAGAAGTTGAGGAAGAAAACCCTTGGAAACAAACCCTAACCTTGCCCTAGCCTTGAGAGTGTTCTTTCCTTAGATAAGAGAGTTTGAGAGTAGAGTGAATGGGAAGGTTTGGAAGGGTTTAGGGTCTGATATGGGAGGCAAAAAAGTCCTAGAATGATGCAGTTTTAAGTCTTGGGTATGGGGAATTGACAAAGATCCAGTCTGTTAAAACTAATGTAACATGATTCACGACCATGATTACATGCCGTAAACAAAACCACAAATCATACTAAGGCTTCGTCCTTTTCTCCTTTTCCAATTATTTGAAACTTGGTCTTTTAAATTCCCATATGCGAGACCCATCTACAACTCGTAGTTTCATCTACAAATTGTAGACTCATCTGTAGAGTGACTCAACACAAGAAATTTTTTGAATCTTAGTACCCTTTCTATGAGACCAACCTATGCTCAGTAAATCAAAGTACAATTCATCCTGTAGTTTGTGGTTTCAACTTTAAAAAGCATGATTCCTATCAACTCATGAAATTAATCCATGAAACCCTTCTAAGGTCCATAAGACCCCTTCAACACTTAGCTGGATTTTTAATACTGTATGCTCCACTCTACGAGCCTGGTCTATGACTCATGAAGTAAGACATAAACCATACATTGGGCCTATACATTGCCTCTGCAACTTTTTTAGTTTCACTTTTTTTGCACTTTCTAACCTTTTAACTTATGGGTCATTACAGTAATGAAGTGCAAATGTACAATGCAATATCAAGTAATCATGATGCATGTATCTTCTATGATACATATCTGCTGATATAACCTAACCAAAATCCATGGGGTCAATACATGGACCTTGTATCAATCATCATCACCGGAAGAGAACTTTACCGCCCAAAAGACCTCAGCAATACTCACACTTATTTAAAGAGATCCTAGTCATAATCACACTCATCATAAAAAACCTCAACCATAATAGCACTCGCTAAAAGAGACCTTCACAATAATCACACTCACCGAAAGAGACCTTGAGAATCATTATCAGCCGGTAAAGACCTTAGCTCCTATTGTAAATCTCATACTCAATCTAGCTGGAATTATTTTTCATCAACTTTTCATAAATAGTGAGACTTAGTCAAAATTTTACTTTAGCACATTCATTATTTTTAAATAAGCATGAAAGTATGCAAAGACTCTACACAATTCATATGTTCAATAATCAAGCAATCAATCTTATCATTCTTTAAACAATAGAATCATCATCATGTGCATCATTTGATAATAATAACATCACATTATTTCTCAAGTACTCAATAATCACTTTATCATCATTGCTCAAAACTACTTATGAATGAGTCAATTTTTTCACAAGTATTATTTCAACAATTTCATCACAATATCAACATTATAATACTTTTATCAGAATCACATATATCATGCCTCAAAAATCATTTCAATCATTAGCATTTATCATTACTCAACACTTGAGTCATATTAGCAATCCATAAGTTTCATCACAGGGATCACATAATAAATTAAGTATCTCAATATAGGGATTGATATCATCAAACAACATTTTATAATTTTTAAAATAACATCATCAATCATATATTAAATCATGAGTTAAGATATCATAATCTATCATATGACCATTTTATTACCTTATCACATATATTAAGTCATTTCATAAGTAATCTCCCATTTCGAATCCCTGTTACTCCTCAATACTTAGAAGAAAAATACAAAGGTTGTATAAACTTAATAAGGTTTAGAAATCCACTTGCCTCGATAACGTCAAGAAATTAATCTAACACCTAAACCTTCCCCCTTCAATTCAAACTCAAAATAGCACAATTTATTTAAATAATGATCATAATTAAATTTTAATTTAGTGATTCTAAATTATAAAATTTGGGGGAAAAGGAAAAAAATGGTCCAAAAATTTAATACAAAAAAATTAGGATGAAATTTGAATTTTTTTGTATGAAAATATTTCTTATGTCATTAGGAATCCATTAGAAAACTATTTCAAAAAAGAGTTAAAATCAACTCATAATTACTATGGTCATAAAACTTACGTTCATGAATAAAATTCTTAGTTTTCCAATTCAACATCTTCATTTTAATGTTAAAAGTAAAACATAATCAATTGTTAATGAAAATTTTAGCTCAAAATAACTTACTCAACAAATTCCACTTGAAAATCACCTACCATGATTTTCCCAAGATAAAAAATAAAAATGAGAAATAATTTTTAAGAACAATCCCATAATTCAGGCCTTAGATGTTGCAAAAGAGACACAAGGGTCACTTGAGTGACATCCCTTATTAAAGTGGCTTTGCTTTTTTGAATGGCTAACTGCTTTTGCAACCACTAGTTAGGCGAATAAGCCTTTGCTTAAGCAATGCCTGACACTAGAAACCAGCAAGAAAAATTCAACCAGTATGAAAATCATGGAATCCACTCAGAAACCAACAAGCAAAATTCAGCCAACATGAAAATCGTGGAATCAACTCTCAAGATTCGTTCAGAACCCGATGAACACAAATAAAATACTTAGTCCTACTAAAATTTTATCTTTTAGACTCAATAAAAATAGTTAAAATTGAGTCTAAGGTCTTCTTAACCCGAAATCTGATTCATCGCAGTTATGATATCTTATGCACTACAAATACAAAAAATACTATTTAATTACTTAAAAACAATTATACCGAAGCTAATTGTAGAACTAAAAGAACCTCTCAAAATCAATTAAACCATCATAAATCTAAACCGAGCACTTAAACTCAAAATATAGCCGAAAGTCAGATCTTAGTCAAATTAATCTCCATTTTCAACTTCGGGCCTCAAATTTACATATCAACTCCAAATTTGATTCTAAGAACTCTCGTTGACTAATTTACACATACAAAAACTAATGGAACTAACAAAATTCTATTTCAAGACTCAAATTTTAAATGACTCCAAAACTCTAAATTTAGCAACTTAAGTGTTTAGAACTTAACTCTTAAGCAAAAACTCAACTTTCAACAAAATTTTAGAAAACCAACTTGCAAAACCAATCAAATTCAACTCAGGCAACTATTACAAGGGGTAAAATCGTATTATTTATAAAATACCAAAAATGACAGTGAGGATCATTACATGATAGTCCACCTCAATGTACCTCAATATTCGTGAAAACATATTGTGATTGTTATCGCATAATTTACCCAACTAAAGAGTCAAGATCGAACCACAGAGAATGGTTGTTCAAGCATAGAAGTATCATATTGAACTAAGAGATTGTAGGATTAACAATAGTGTTTGCAACTAAATTGATTAATAATAGAATACTAATATTGGATTTAAACAACTAATTAGAGAGATGTCATGGGTGTGCATTGTGGGACTATAGATAAACGAATAAGTCTCACTATTTGGATGAATGTGTCAACTTGATGTGAGTAAGCTAGTATTGCTTATAGCCACTACTTGGATCAGACAATAATGGTGTATCATACAAACTAATTACAACTTCATATGTAAAATCACTACAAGACGTATGAACTCACTCAAATTAATAACAATACACTCAAGATAAATGAGACCCAATATAGAATTAAGTACCCATGTATTTACACAACCCTAACATTGGGGTTTTAGCTAGACATTACAGAAAATAAGAAATTAATACTAATGTTTGATTCCATGTTCATGGGTAAAGAGAAATTACAAGAATTAGATGAAAATCCCTTCTTCTACTCCTCAAATCTCTCTCTTGCCCAATCTTCAATTTTCAAACACTTCTCCCTCAAGAAAGTGTACTTTACCAAAAAAGTTCTATGTACTCTCTAAGGAAGGTTCTCTCAAGTATTCTTCAAAGTGTACCAATTAGTCCTTGCCAAATCTGATTTATACTTCATGCAAAATTGACTCATTTGGTGAACATTTCACTAAAGAGCGTCAAGGTCGGCCATCACCAAATACTTTGGCTGTTAGAGCCCGTACTTTTGCATTTTAGTACCATGGTGATCAATTGAAATCCTTAGGATCATAGGAGTTATGTGTTTAAAAGGTTATAAAGTGTATGGTGTGATTGGTTCTAATGTGGACTATACATTATTTCATTTAATGAGAGGAGGTCATGTGTTAGCATGTGTTTACACACATTATAAGTTGTCACAAAGAGACCAAGTGTATTATATATACACATTCCTATATGCTTTATATATACAAGGATGAGCAACATATTCTATACTTAGAAAAAAAGTGAGGCGAGTGAACAGTGCCCAAGACCTTCTGCCTGCTACAGTGAATCCGTTCACTGTTGCTACAGTAACCTTCAAATTTTTTTTTGTGTTTTTGATTCTTTCTTCAATTCTAAGGCTTGGAGCTTGGTATAAGGGATCCCCCAAGACTCGTAGAAGGTTTGGTTGGTCGAGAAAACCCGTAGAAACTCGTGGGTGAAGATTTGAAGTAACCCATAGAAACTCGTGGGTGAAGATTTGAAGTCTTGAAAAGGGTTTTGAGGTAAGTTTTGATTCTTCTTCATTTGAGATAAATTAATGGTTTCTATTGTATTAGATGGTGTTATTATGATTGAGTAGTCAAGAAAATGTGGTTGATTATTTGAGAATGAAGCTTACGTATGATTTTCAAGTTTGTGAAAACTAGGCTTTTATGAACCCAATTTGGGGCAAATTGTTATTCTTGTGCATTGTTGGTTTAAAATATGTTCTTGTGGACTCATGTGAGTGGTAAAAAGTATGGGAAACTTGAGTGTGCACTATTCTTGATTTAGTGGTTGAATTGGGGCCCTAGAATGAAGAATTGGTAGCGTTTTGGCATTTTGGGCTCCCGTCGAGCGTTAGAGCATTGTGTTGTGATTCTTGGAGTGTTTTGAGGTATTTTAATATGTAAATGATGTATATAACAAGGAGGCTGCCCATTTTTTGGAAATTCAATGAAATGAGCATTTTTTGCATTTTAGTGTTTTAGGCTTCCT